>JARQWZ010000637.1:490000-508126 GCA_033150135.1 Gobio occitaniae | reverse complement strand
TGTAAAATACACGAAGAAGGTTTTTTTATAGGCTTTTTAGTAATTTAGTCATTTTTAGTCCATCTCTGCAAAACGGACTTCAGGATGGACTAAAATGAACTCCCAAAACGTACTGCCAGATTCTGGAAGATGAATTCTTCAAACAGTGGTGCTAGAGGATGTGGTGCTGTCCTTCAAGAGTCATTCTCAACCTATCTGTCCATAAAGCCTATAAAAAAACCTTCTTCATGTATTTTACAACACTTCAGCTTGTGATTCTTATCTAGTGGGGGTCATTTTTTAGGATTCTTTCCCTAACTGAAGTCTCTGAGATCCTGACACCTTCACTTCTGGAGACTCCAGGTCGGTTCAGCTCTGGAAAATGGTGGCGCTGGAGACTAAAGGGTTCCTGATGGTTTCACCCTTAATTCTTCACCTTAATTCTTCATTCTTTTGCGGTTAACAGGTGTCTTTTCTTCGCCACCTGTTTTTGTCAGATCCTGCTGACCCAACGAGCATTTCACTGTCCAATGGTCATGCCTTAACTGCAATGTCTAGTATTGCATTAGTATTGTCTCCTTCTCATGGGCATTTAATACTTTTTGACTTTTCAGTCTGAGTTAAATCTCTTTTTTGGCTCAATTTATCTGTAAAAGAAAACATGCCTAATAATTCTGCACACCTGAATATAAGGTGATTTTCATTTCCAGCCTTCATGAACAATTATATATCACTTATACATTATTAAATACTAAATCAATAGTAGTTATTAGGATTACTGTGGTTTGGAATTGGTCAAATGTGCCTGGAAAAAAATATGATCAGAAAATCAACGTGCCTAATAATTCTGCACTCCCTGTATGATGAAAAAGAGTTCAGCTGTAGACGTCACTGGCTCCGCCCACACACACATTTCCTGCATTGATGAAGGACTGACAAACCTCGAGATGCAGGTAATCACTTTAACATTAAGACACTGACTTTTGTCTCGCATAGTATAATGTGTAAATATGATATATAACACAAAATGATGATTTTAGAGTGATTATGAGTGTGTGTGTGTGTGTGTAACTGTAGACGCTGCAGAAATGGTTGGTTTCACTTTCATATTAGTCAGAGAACCAACAACACCAGATTGTGTGTCTTATATTCGGTATATTTCAAGTGCAAAATGTGCAGTATTGTATTCAGTGGTTATGAAGTGTAAATGTCAAGCTTTTATTACTGTTGCATACATTTTTATTTTTATTACTATTATTTTTCAAATTTCTCGCACGGCTCTTGAAAGAGAAAGTGACCTGTGAAGATCATGTGCGGTAACCCATACTCAGAATTCGCTCTGTATTCAACACATTTAAGTTAGTGCACACACATTAGGAGCTGTGAACACACACACACACACACACACACACACACACACACACACACACACACACACACACACACACACACACACACACACACACACCCGGAGCAGTGGGCAGGCATTTGTACTGGTGCCCAGGGTTTGTTTTGTGATTAGATCAGATATGTTCAGATATATCACTTTAGAATACTGATCCTTCATTATTGAGTAACTACACAGGAACAAATAACACAACATTAACTAGGGCTGTGCGATATTGAAGAAAATACATTATCCTTGTTAAATAATGCGATATTCGATATGCGATACGATATTGCTTTAAGTGTGTAATATCTATTTAAATTATATTTAAATTATATTATATTTTAAAACTGAGAATGATACCATTTATGTGTTTCACATTCTTTATGGGAAAAGAAAGCATTGACAGTTCGAGTGTGTAACAAGACACGAAAAAAAGATGCGCACGTTTCGGTGTGTGTGTGTCAGATAGCAGACAGTGTGAGACTTCAAGGAGATGTTTTCTGCAGGTTATTGTGTTTAATAACTCTTCTTAACGTTAAGCAGGTCACATGAGGACCAGTCGTGTGCTCAGTCTATTCTCTGATATACGCTTTGACCTAAAACACTTTTCACAATGTTGAAGTAGCCTCTTAAAATCATTCAGATATTGCGTGCCCTTGCGATATGCATATCTCAATATGTACATTTGCGATATTTCGATAATTTCGATTTATTGCGCAGCCCTAATTTTAACCTTTACTCACTTGTTCCTGTAGTTACTCATTAATGACGGATCAGTATTCTGAAGAGTTACTGATATATCTTGAGCGTATGATATGTTGATGCTCAGATCCACAGAAACAATCATTCAGTTTGTCTTAATGCATGTGATTTGAAGAAAAACAACTTCATACAAAACATAAATGGGGAGCACTTTATTTTAAGGGTCCATTAGTTAAACATGGACACAATAGTAATTAATTATTAACTTAACAAATAGTAAGGGCATATTAGCCATTATTTACCACTTAATAAGCCATATAATATTTTTGTTGTGTAGTGCTATAATTACACTCACCTAAAGGATTATTAGGAACACCTGTTCAATTTCTCATTAATGCAATTATCTAATGAACCAATCACATGGCAGTGTCTTCAATGCATTTAGGGGTGTGGTCCTGGTCAAGACAATCTCCTGAACTCCACACTGAATGTCGGAATGGGAAAGAAAGGAGATTTAAGCAATTTTGAGCGTGGCATGGTTGTTGGTGCCAGACGGGCCGGTCTGAGTATTTCACAATCTGCTCAGTTACTGGGATTTTCACACACAACCATTTCTAGGGTTTACAAAGAATGGTGTGAAAAGGGAAAAGCATCCAGTATGCGGCAGTCCTGTGGGAGAAAATGCCTTGTTGATGCTAGAGGTCAGAGGTCATGGGCCGACTGATTCAAGCTGATAGAAGAGCAACTTTGACTGAAATAACCACTCGTTACAACCGAGGTCTGCAGCAAAGCATTTGTGAAGCCACAACACACACAACCTTGAGGCGGATGGGCTACAACAGCAGAAGACCCCACCGGGTACCACTCATCTCCACTACAAAGAGGAAAAAGAGGCGACAATTTGCACCAGCTCACCAAAATTGGACAGTTGAAGACTGGAAAAATGTTGCCTGGTCTGATGAGTCTGGATTTCTGTTGAGACATTCAGATGGTAGAGTCAGAATTTGGCGTAAACAGAATGAGAACATGGATCCATCATGCCTTGTTCCCACTGTGCAGGCTGGTGGTGGTGGTGTAATGGTGTGGGGGATGTTTTCTTGGCACACTTTAGGCCCCTTAGTGCCAATTGGGCATGGTTTAAATGCCACGGCCTACCTGAGCATTGTTTCTGCCCATGTCCATCCCTTTATGAGCACCATGTCCCCATCCTCTGATGGCTACTTCCAGCAGGATAATGCACCGTCACAAAGCTCCAATCATTTCAAACTGGTTTCTTGAACATGACAATGAGTTCACTGGACTAAAATGGCCCCCACAGTCACCAGATCTCAACCCAATAGAGCATCTTTGAGATGTGGTGGAACGGGAGCTTCGTGCCCTGGATGTGCATCCCACAAATCTCCATCAACTGCAAGATGCTCTCCTATCAATATGGCCAACATTTCTAAAGAATGCTTTCAGCAGCTTGTTGAGTCAATGCCACGTAGAATTAAGGCAGTTCTGAAGGCGAAAGGGGGTCAAACACAGTATTAGTGTGTGTTCCTTATAATCCTTTAGGTGAGTGTATATTTCTGTGCCATTCTGTTAAGTTAACTGAACAATAAGCTAGTAATTATGTTGGTAACACTTTATAATAACTATGAATCATTAGTTAAGCATTAGTGAATAGTTAATTCATCATTATTTATTTATAGCATAAATGTGTATCTTTCAAACGATTAATAATTTGTAAATAATGGCTAATATGCCCTAACTATATGTAAAGTTAATCATTAATTACTGTTGTGTCTGTGTTTAACAAATGCATTATTCAGGACCCTTTAAATAAAGGGTCATCCTTATGTTTAAACAGCATATTAAATAAATGAATATTTTGGGCACAGTGTGTGTGGTAGAGGTCTACACGGAGGACTGGAGGACCCGAGGCCCGACCCAGGTCAGCCGGTTCCGGGTCGGGTCCCAATCTATTACTTTGGGTCCCGGATCTGTTTAATGTTGTGTGTAGTACCCGAGTCGATCGGACACCCGGCCATGATCAGAGTCAGTCAGCGCTGTCCGTGTTTTGCAATATATTTCAAATCAGCAACAAAATCTGAGGTGAACAGTCACATGAATGTTTGTGGCACACGGAAGGTTCGTTGACAAAAAACCTTGAAAGCAAGAAAAAAAAAAGAAAGAAAAAGAGTCGACTACGCCACCCTGGTCACCAAGTCAGGGAAGTATCCTATTAAGGACACAGGTTTGATTCTCCGTTACACAGAGACTGAGACGTGGGTATGAAAATACAAAAATATTCTTTATTAGACAAATATAAAATACTAAAATGCAAGGCAATTTGGCTCAATCATAACTACCACACAATAACAAGAAATGCTTATCAGGGCTTGTGACTACCCGGAGCAGGACGAGCCAGCGCCAGACTTCGCCAACATCAGCGATGGCCAAGGAGCACCCACACGTGCACTGCGCACACACGCCAACCAAGATCAATCACTATGGGTTGTGGACCACACACACGGTGCATCAGAACCCACCACCCAATAGAGCACTTAGCCCTCCTGCTCCGGACTCACAGTGCCTGCAACACAAGAAAAAAAAACACATTACAAAGAAAATGGAAATAATGATCCTCTTTTACACATGGGTACCCAATTTACAAGACACCATCAACAGACAAAAAGAGAAGATCTATTCAAACCTGCACTCAATTACAGAGATTTTGACCAGGGTCACTAACCTGTCCCAACTTCACAGGCCGGTTATCACCCACAGCCACTTAGACAGGTCGAGGATCACTCAATAATTAATAAAAAGGAATATTATTCACAACACAAAAATACAAGGGCAGCACCCAAAAGAAACAAGCAAAATACAGGAAAATAATAAATTCAATAGTCACACCGTAATAAAGAAAGATAAATTAAATAAATCACACAATAATAAAGGAAAATAACTAAAAATAAGCGAGCAAAACAAACACCAGCAAAGCTGCAATTGCTCACATGGAAATAAACGCACTCAAACTGGTTAATAAAACTAAAAGGTTAGAATATCAGGAACAAAAAGGCAGTCATGAACGTCCAAATCCGAGCAGCAGTCTTCAGGTGCTCTTATACCAGCAACTTAATTCACCTGCAAACAGCCTAAATATAAGCTAATATGCATCGTATTAAATCATCCTGTTTATACAATGATCGCACACACCAAACATGTAGAGATCGCGCCATTCGTCCGGCAGCAAGAGATGAACAAGGTTTACAAAGGCAAGCTGGAATACACAGATAAACCCCATTAATATGTATATTACTTCAAATAAATGCGGCTACGAAAGCCAGAAAAGAGTTCAACCAGGAAGCCACGCAGCAATACGCCAGGGATGCTTAGTGCAGTGTATGTATAACAGGTGTTATTTCCGGCAAACGGCGCATTTGTCAATAGCTGCAAACACTCAGCACAACGTGCGCTTATCCGCAAGCAGCCCAGCACCTGACACGAGTAACACTGTTAACCGTTTAAAGTCCCGTAAGTTTGAGCAACAAATCACAAACAGTCACCACACTCACCTCCAGCCAGAACACCAGAACGACAGCAGAAAAATGACGCGCTAGAAAGGCAGTCACACATTAACGCCATATTTTGGTGACAATACAGCCACCTTAATGTGCTAACACACATGTGCAGTCTCAAGCGCACGCACATCACAATAATATAATGAATTAACCGTCTTGTTATATCTATATTTCTGGTGGTCAGACTCGGCTCAGAGATGATTTTAAATAAGTAATGCTACCGTCCACGGCCATCGTTATTACATTTCAAAAGGGCAAACAGTTGAAGTTCTTATGTGAGTTGACTCGAGATACAAAAAAATGCTGCATTTGTCATCCGTCACCGGGACAGCAAGTTTTGAATCTGGAATAATGAGGGGATTAAGCTCGGAAAGAGAGGAATAACAGGGATGAACTTTCTTGGCGAGGAGGATTGTGTGCAGCACAGACAGGTACAAAGGAGAAGACTGCTAATAGAGGCCAGACAAGAAGTTGGGTAGGTAAGACAAACTTTCGCAACTTATTGACTTGTTAACATTTGCTGTGGAATATGATCGGGTCCAGTCGGGTCTGTGTCTGCCCGGGTCCAGCTTTCAAATAATAGACCGGTCCGGGTCGGTTCCGTGTATTTATTTATTTATTTATTTGATATGGACATAACAACAGCATTGGGCAAACCAGATACATTGTTTCTAGTGTTATAGCAAAACTGCTAATTTACAACACTTGTCCATAGGAGGCTACACATTTCACAAAACACAACACAATACAGTATACAAGACACAATGCAGAACAGTACACAATACAATATTTAAGAAGATAAACAATACACATCATCAATATACATTTCATACAGCATTACCATGTGTGCAGCTTTGACTTGACTTAAGCCATTGTTTGAGACCTCTGTTAAAGCTGATCATGTCTGTCTGCAGTTTTAAGTCAGTGGGCAGAGTGTTCCATAGTCTCGATCCATTAAAAGAGAAACTGGACTGACCAATAGATTTTGTAAATCTTGGAAGAACACAGTCCCCACTGACTGAGGCTCTGGTGGAGGGTCTAAGTGAGCCCTGACGCCTAATAATAAGAGCAGAAAACAGCGGCGACACATGACTGTTCAAACATTTAAAAAACAATTTCAGAGTACTAAAATGTATAAAGTTTTCAAAAGTAAAAAGATTATGTCTATGAATGATGTCACAGTGATGCGATCTCATAGGTTTTCTGGCAAATACCTTGATGCCTGCTTGTACACTGAAATAGCTGGCTTGAGTGTAGACGGGGAGGTTTGTGACCAGGATGTGACGCAGTGAGACAGATGTGAGAAAATCATTGCATGTATAACAGGGCAGCCTGATGAGACAGATGCCCCCTGATAAAACGTAAACAATTCAAGTTGGATTTGACCTTTTTACAAACATTTTTAACTTGACTTTGAAATTTAAGATTGTTGTCAAGAATAATTCCAAGATATTTGGTCTCTTTTACTTCTTGAATAATTTCATTGTTTATGCTTACTTTAAAGGTACTGTCAGAAGGTCGTGTTTTAATTGAGAAACAAACAGCAACGGTTTTCTTCACGTTTAAGGTTAGGTGAGACGACTCAAGCCATTTAGAGATGTCTACTAGGGCAAGTGTCAACCGCTGCGCTGCCAGAGCTGGAGTTTTAGCAGACAGATGGATGACTGTATCATCTGCATACAGCTGGCAGTTGGCACCTTGGCAGCTATCTGGGAAGTCATTGATGTACATTGTGAACAACAATGGCCCCAGTACTGATCCTTGAGGAACTCCCATGTTGTTAGGGCAAAGATCTGACATCACCCCATTAACCTTAACGCACTGTTGCCTTCCCTCCAAATATGACTGTAACCATGCTAGAGAACTAGGTGACATTTTGAAGAGCTGGAGTTTGTTAATTAGCACACTGTGATCCACAGTATCAAAGGCATTTTTTAGGTCTAGAAATACAGCACCAACTACTTGCCCTTTGTCTGGAGGCCCTTTGATCTTCTCTAGCAAGTAACAATTAGCTGTTTCGGTGCTGTATTTGCACCTAAAACAAACTGTTGAGGATGCAGCAGCTGGTTTGACTCAAGATGTTCAATGAGTTGTTCTGCAATTACCTTCTCCAGGATTTTAGACACAACAGGTAGAATTGCAATGGGCCTGTAATTGTTGGGTATGTCCTTTTCCCCTGACTTGTGGATTGGTGTTATTCAGGGACGGATTGGTAATCTGTGCGTTCTGGAAAAGTCCAGAACGGCCGTCCAACTGAGGGCCGTCGCCCGGCCGTCGGCAAAAAAAAAAAAAAAAAAAAAGTCTATGGCTAGCAGAAAACGTAAGGAGAAAAGTGGATGGGAAAAAGTTTCCAAGTCTCTCGAGACTACTGGCTTTTTGGTTGCAGTGCAACTGCCAGCACACTACATCGCTTAGCCACACTGAGACTGTAGAGGACCAGCAAGTGTAAGCTGAGCCTGAGCTTCCACAGCCTGGTCATGATGAGGAGGGACAGACAGAGTTAACTTCACACCAGCAAGAGGTCCTGGGAAGTGCCAGTAGTAGCAGGACACATTATAATAGGCTGCCTTATCCCTATCTTAGTGAATTGCATAGTCAGCTAGCTAAATTAATGTATGTGTGTGTGTGTGTGTGTGTGTGTGTGTGTGTGTGTGTGTGTGTGTGTGTGTGTGTGTGTGTGTGTGTGTGTGTGTGTGTGTGTGTGTGAGAGGTGCGGGCGCGATGCCGCGATCGAACAGTGGAAACATAAAAACAATACATACTCCGTCATTTTGTTCATACAGGACATCATTCAAACTGCAAAGTGTTTGCTTATATTTTGTACACTCACAATAAAACAAAACATTGTGCTTTTGTCAAAATGAACTCTTGTCAAGCTGTAACCTACTGTCATCTAACCAAAATCTCTCACTCACTCACCTAAGGTATTGAATTAAACGGGAAATCATCAGGCATGCATTGCTACCATTCTAAACGTGCTAACATACAAGGAAGGGGGATAGATAATTGACTACATTTTTGTTTAACCAAAAAATCCTAGCTTGCACTTTCTGTCTGTCTTCCATCAGAGTGCAGTTTTTCCTTGTCTTTGGAATTGGCACAATGTGGTGGTTGTTTGTGAAAGCTTCACAGACAAAATTAATAGGGCCTAGCCATTTTCATCATTTCACAGCCTTAATATAAATCAAAGTTTATTATCATCATTGGTTTTGAGATGTTACTTGTTGTGAATACCTTGTCTGATAGTCTGACAGTATTGTGGCATAGTACATCCTGGCTAGTGTCTGTTGCGCACGGCTAAGGGCGAATGGCCGGATGATGGGCCTATTTGGGAGAAAGTCCAGGGCTGTTTTTTAGCCCCAGTCCGTCCCTGGTGTTATTACAGCGGGCTTCCAACATTGTGGAAATGTACTTGACCGAATTGAGAGATTAACTAAATATGTAATTGGTTGTAGCAGACTGTCCTGATGCTTTTTAATAAAGATCATACTTAAGTTATGGATATCTTTTGCCGCGGAGTTGCTCATATTTGTAATTGTCTTTTTGACTTTATCAGAAGAGACCTCTTGGAGTTTAAAAAGGCCTGTGTTAGCTAAGTTAACATCTTCAACACATGTCACCTCGTTTTTAAATTTGTTTGCTAGCTCATGCACAGAATCTATAAAAAAATTATTAAAAACATTTGCCATGGACTCATTGTTATTAACAAGAGTGCCATCCACTTTGATGAATCTATCATAATGTGCTTTTTCTTTGCAGGGTTGGTTAAGTTGTTTATTTGTTGCCACAGTTTAGAACTACTACCCTTAGCCTCTTCTATCTTTTTAGTAAAATAGTCGGTTTTGGCTTTACGCACATTGCTTATTACTTGATTTCTAAGTGTGGTATAAATTAAATGATCTGTGTCGTTTCTAGCTTTCAGAAACTTTTTGCGTGCAGTGTCACGTTTTTTCATAATGTGCCAAATATCACCATTAAACCATGGGAGGGAATGTTTTTTTGGTTTACTTATCCATGTTTTAGTAAACTTTTTTATTGTATTAGTCAATGTAGTGACAAAGATATTAGCACTTTGGTTCACATTGGACTCTTTCATAACATTCTCCCAGTTTATTTGGTTCAGTTCTTCTTCAAATTTATTTAGTTTTGCTTTTGGAATTCCTATTTCTGTATTTTAGTTTCTTGATTATAATAAGTCAGTCGTTTTTCACCCAGTTTCCTAACAATTAAGGTCATGTTATGATCCGAGAGCCCAGTAATAAAGTTATAGGTTTTTGTAATTCTTTCAGGCCTATTTGTAAGAATCAGATCAATCAGCGTTTTACTACTTCTAGTGACTCTGGTAGGTTTGTCTATGAGCTGTTTATATTTAAATGTATCTACTAGAGCTTTTAATTTAATTTTACTACTTTTTTCCAGCCAGTTTATATTGAAGTCGCCCAATATTATGCTTTCAGAGCGTTCCATACTTGAAAGAAAACTCTTGAATTCATTGTAAAAATTCACACTGTGTGAGGGTGGATTGTAAAGAACACATAAGTTGAATTTCATGGTTGTAGACAGAATAATTCGTAGTGCAATGCCCTCCAATTTCACATTAATTGCAACCTCTTCACACTGAAATTGGTCTCTGATGTATATTAAAACCCCCCCGCCCCTTCCTGGTTCCCGATCTCTTCTAAAGCACTTGTAGCCTGGTATATTAATTACATTTGTTGAAGTACATTGATTTAACCAGCTTTCAGAAACGCACAAGAAGTCCAGATTTGAGTCGGTTAATAGGTTATATATTTGGTCTATTTTTGGTAAAATACTTCTAACGTTGAGGTGTCCACCTAGTATTCCTTTGGGTTTCGTTTGCGGATTCCATATGACTTGAGCATGATTTACAGTCTGGAAAAACTTGAGCTGCCTCTGTTTCACTGTTGCGCAATTTGAAGTTTTGACCCTTGCGGGACACCGTCTTTGTTTACTTTCCGCATCTGTCATAGCATCATGGCGGGATGTTTGATTCTCGAGAATATGATTGTTGGATGGGTTAAAACTCACAAACAAACGGTGTCCGGTGTTCCCCGCAGCTCCGTTGCACCAGGAGACATTAGGTGGTATGGGCTGACACACATTTCTTCGCTCAAAGTTTGGACAGCTAACGTTAGCTGCCGCCTCACCACAGCAGCCCCAGCGGTATCAGCAAACCCGCAGATGGATTTGCTAGGCTTCGCCCAGCTGGACCCTGTGACAGCGACAGGCGAAACCCGTTCACTCGCTATTTCGTCCTCTGGTGTGTACGTTGAACTCCCGTGAGACCGCGATCCACGGCACTCCTGGAATGCGTCCTCGTCCGAGTAACCAATGGGGGCATCCCGCGCGGTGGAGAGGGCAGTGCGGCGCAGCCGGTAAACTCGCCGCTACTCCTTGATGGATCCGTCCAACCGGTGACCCCTTCCACATCGATCACTGGTCCCGCCGCGCTCGCCGGAGAAATGGAAGAATCAAGGTGAGTGTTTAGCTCACACGTGTGACGTAGAGTTAGGGAACGTACCTGTAAGTGTCCTGCGGTGCTCTTGCTGTGGTTTGATGCGATGATGGGGGGGCTGTCTGACGTTGGACCAGTTGTCGGACCGGGGCATTGATGGATGTCCCCGGACAGTAGAAGGCAGATGGTAATGATTAGCGCGAGGCTCTGCTGCAGTTTTAGTACCGATTTGGTGTACTTTCTTACTTTGCTGTACAAATGTGGATGAATGAAAGTAGCGGCCAGGACGCATCTTCCAAGTCCAAAATGTTTGGTGGCTTTGTTTGTTACAGTGTCCACTGATGTAGGCTTGTGCTATTAAAACTATAAGAGTCGTTCAGAATTTGACCAGTATCTGTATAGAAAAAGTTATTTATAAGAAGTGCATAAGCAAAGAGTGCTGCAGAATGGGAACGTGACGTCAGCAACGCAATGCATTCGCGGACTTTAGGACAGACACTACATTAGAGAATGAGTAGTAGTGGAGGTAGACTTTAAAACTTGTATTATACAGTTAAAAACCCATTAGAATGGTGAACGCTTGCTGTGTTATGAACTGCCATAGCCGCTCTTACAACCTGCGTGGAAAACATATCTCAAATCATGCGCAATATTTCAGTTTACCAGCTTGGAAATAACAAAAGTAAGTGAAAGTAATGCTGCCTTCACGTGCTATCGGAAATTTGACAATTCCCACTTCTAAAGTCGTGATTATGAAGTATGAACTCATCTCGTTCATATTTCGAGGGGTGGAGCGCGTTCACGTGCAATTTTTACCAAGGAAACTCCTATTTACAATAATTCCGAGAGCACGTGAAGGCAGCATAACACTCGGAAATAAACAACTTAGCCAAAATGTGTCTTTATCATTTGTATTTATTATTTATAACAGATATATTACAGATTAATATTTTCTGAATTGCTTGAATGTGCTCACACCATAAATAATGCTTGAAACGCGTCTGGAAATGCTTCATTGTTCAGCTTCTCTCAGTAGAAGGAAATATTGTACTTGTTCCATTTAAGTCCAGTAAAACTTTTTAGTACAGTAGGCTAAAGCGCTTTCAAATACAAACCATCTCAAAGCTGCATTACGAGCCATAATCGGTTATCCTTTAATGCACGTTAAGGAATTAGGGCGATATGAAATAATTTATTCAATCAACATAGCCTATCCACTGGCTGAGATCAAGCTATAAGTATATTTATTATGTTAAATATCAGATACAGACTTTTTAGTTAGGCTATTAAAAAATAAACTGCAAAAGACAAACCAATCTGTGGTGCGATAGAAGACGGCCGTCTGATTTCTGATTGTATGAGACGTGATGAATATGTGCAATGTCCTGGCCGCACGACTGAGCGCTCATGAACGCAAGAGATTCAGATATTAGTCCATTTATTATAAGTGAGTGCAAGCAAGAGTTCTTAAAAAGTATTAAAGTAAATACAGTCGTTTTTTCCTCAGGTGATTCACCTTTGTTATCATTGTACACTCCTGAGCGTGTCCTAAAACATGGCGGCGACTACCCATAATGCAATGCGCAATGACGTAGTTTCCCAGACTCTATACTTGCCACACCCGGCACCGCCATATTGTTTTCACCAATCTCCACAGTGTTACAGTGGAAGTGAATTACACCTGAAACACTTCATCACTTGTAGCACATTTACCGGTCTCTCTTCAGGTTTGGGTACAGATTTGTGGACCCGTGAAGTCAAGTCAAGTCAAGTCAAGTCAACTTTATTTATATAGCACTTTTAACAATGTAGATTGTTTCAAAGCAGCTTTACAGTGTTAAACAGGAAAATAATGCAGCATAATTTTATTCAGCTGTAGAGCCATTCTGGAAAAATTTCAAGTATCATACAGTGACAGTGTGGGCTTTAGATCAATAATTTGATCAGTAATTTAGTTTAAATGGTTAATTTAGTTCATTATTTAGATGTATTTCGATGTTTAGTTGAAAAATGTAGTGTCCCCAACTGAGCACGCCAAGCCAGAGGCAACAGTGGCAAGGAAACCCAAACCCCATCAGGAGCAGAATGAGGAAAATAAACCTTGGGAGAAACCAGGCTCAGTCGGGGGGGCAGTTCTCCTCTGGCCAATTAACAAACAGCGTATGATTATTATTACCTCTCTAACTTTGCTGCGCGTCGTCTTATTTTATTACGTCAACACACAACAAGACTGGTCGCCAATGGCGATCTCAGCAAAAATATCACTCGCAAATTAATATTTTTGGTCGCAAATGCGACCGTTTTAGTCGCAGTCTGGAGCCCGGATATATTAATAGTTGAATCAACAGCAGCCATCTCTTCTAAATAATGGTGTGATAATTGAAATGAAACATGTGGATGATGTATGGAGGTTAGTTTGCCGTTTTTTGCCGATAGTTCATTTTTGGGTGAACTATCCCTTTAAACACAGGGATATTTCCAGGTATTTAAAGGGTCACTTCAGTGATTTATCATTAGGCTTTGTATCAGTAGAAACCCGGTAGTATATTTGAATTATGGTACTTTTCCCACTCATATCCCCCTGAGACGAGAGAATTATGCATTTTATTTCTGGAAGAAATCCTCCGGTGACGATATATTGTCATTTTGCATCATCTGAGGATTTTTGGCCAGAGGCTAGAGACTACAGCCACTAGATGGAGCTGTTCCACATGTTTTAAACCCGGCCACAGGGGAGAGATCTCACACACAGAATGTAAATGAGCTCGGCCTCGGACATTCATAACGGAGCGGTGCGGAGCAAAGTGAGTGTTTCAACTTTTCAATGAATTACTATGAAAGTTTAGCTTCCATATGCGATCTGAAAACGAGCCAGACTGGACACGCGCTGAGAATGACCGCGCTTACCTCAGCTCTTCTCTCGTGAGGAATGAAATCTGACTCTGCTGCATCTGTGCTGTGACTCTCGTTCGGCTCACTCACACTTTATTGAAAAGACACATTCAGTTTTTAATTGTAGTGTTTATTCTCTAACTGAACAAAATGATTTTATTACTATTACTATGAATATCAATGGCAATATATTATTCCGGTTGTTCAGTGGCCAGATCTTGAATGAAACGCCTACTCATACGATCGACACGTCCATAGCCTGATTTCAACCCATTTGTGACCTCGACCTGCCGACCTACAAGTTACCCAGGTGCGCTGTTGATCTCTGCGCAGGACGCAGGCGCGGGAAGTTGAATAGAGCATCACTGGTCGAAATGGGAGGAGGGAGAAGACTCAGGTGGTAAATATTTAACACAGCATCTGTTTTTTTCTGTTATCCTTTGGCTAGTGTTACATTAACATTATATGATCACGCTCTTATTCATGCAAATTCAAAAGCGACAAGGCAAAGAGAACGCACAGTCTGTGAAACACACGACACACAGAATCGAGTTCTCTTTCACGCTTTAGCTAACAATAACACAATTATGCCAAAATGCCAGTTTTGTTGAGTATCCTCATAAGAGCAGTCTTAAATGAGCTAAATAACGTCTTAAAGGGGTGGTTCCGTGTTTTTTTCTAGGCTTGGTTGTGTTTATGGGGAGCAGTATAACATGTCTTAATACTTCTTTTTTTTTTTTACGCTGTATTTTTCTTATATTTGACCTTTATTCCACACCGCTGTCTCCACTGTCCTGTGAACGGCTGGTTTTCTTCCTGCTTCTGTGAAGCCCATCCCTCCGAAAAACGCAATGGTCTTAGATTGGTCAGATGGCCAGATGTAGTTTGTAGTTGTGCAACTGCTCTCTCTTTCGTAATGACGTAATGATTGTTGCATTTTCGCGGGGGCAGTGTTTGTTAATAGCAGGTGTTTATGATGTCACCAACCCGGGAAGAAGCTCGTTGTAGTCCAAACCGGCCGTTTTTGTAGGCAATAAACTGCCATTACTTTAAAAGACAATATCTCCGTTTGCATTGAACTTTCAGCGCTGTAACTTTGCAGATACTGTTTATGCTCAAGCAGCAACATTACACACTAACTAAAGTTTAAAAAGTGAAATCGCATGCAACCACCCCTTTAAATGAACGTAAAGAGTTGTGAGGAAATGAGACGTACGCGAGATCCGCTTCATGTGCGACAGCGGAAGATCTTAAAGTAACAGTAATCACTTATGATGACATTAATGTAAAGAACAAAAGTAATTACTCTGCTCTTGACTAAAGAAAAGTATTAAAAAAGATAGCATTTAAAATATTCTTTCTTTATTTTGTTTCTACATTAACATTAACTGTGAAATTATTACATTATGAAATATATTAAAATATTAAGTGTTTTAATGGCGATTAATCAGGATTAATCACAGAAAAATATGTGATTTATCTAATCTGATTATTAATTGATCTCTTTATTTAAAAAAGTATGTATTTTATGCTGGTGGCAATGTGGTAAAACAGGCGACCATACACATATATTTTGGGACTGTCCAGTAATCCTTGCGTATTGGAAAAACATTAAAGAAGAGGTGGAGAAAATTGTAAAAGGAGAAGTTCCCTCAAATGTAAGTTTTTTCTTACTGGGTGTTATACCAGTTGATATTTTCAATGCTGACCAAAGATATATTTTACGTTTATTACAACTAGTTGCCAAAAAAAAAAACATTACTGCTAATTGGAAGTCTGTGAAATTACCAACTGTAATTGAATGGAACCAGAGACTAAAACAGATTTATATGATGGAAAAAATTACTGCTTCATTACAATTGAAAACTGACCTTTTTAATCAGAGATGGCACATGGTTAAAGAATATTTAAATTTATAAATTAAAATAAGTTTATATATATATTATATCATTATATGGCTGTATATTATTGTATCATGTTTGTTGAGATGTGAACACTCATATTAGGTACAGCAATATATTTATACAGAATATTTTTATTTAGTATTATTATTATCTTTCTCTGTATTATTCTTGTTATTTTATCACTGTACAAAAAAATTATGTATTAACATAACAATGGTCAATAAGTAGTAAACCAATAAGAAACTGGATTCAGCCTCATCAAAAACTAATTCCCACAGGAGTCGTCTAATTGAGGAACACCTTCACTGAATCTGACCCACTGATGAAGCGCTCAGGATGAGATGCCGAGGATCTGGCTTAGACTAGTGTGCATCACAGAGCCGCGAGCTGAGCTTAATCTACATTTGCTTTTTGCACTTTTTTTCCTGCCACAACATGGCATGTTTGGTTTTTCTTTGAAGGAAACTGTTTTTATCTGTTGTTGGCCTGTGGAAAAATGTAATCATAAAAAAATTACTGCGGAAAAGCTGCAAATAGAGCCATAAGAAATGCAACTGATTTAAATGTTTTTAATGTTTAATGTTGTTTTTATAGGCAATAACTTAAGCTTTGTTAGTTTCAAGTTTAATATGTGCAATAAGTTCCTTTCAATAAGTTTTGCAATAAACATTGAACCAGTCTGGCCCTCAACTTGTACATATTTTTAATTCTGGCCCACTGTGTTTGAGTGTGACACCTCTGTCCTGGAGAATCAAGACATCTGATCTCGTTTGACTTGTTTTCATTCATGTTGTGTCAAAGAAGAGTTAAATGTGGAGTTATTGTGTCGAATCTTCAATGTAAGTTGTAAATGTGTTTGTGTCTGCAGCTGTTGCTCGCGGTTCTTCTCACAGGAGAGACTGGAGTAAAGAGAAACCACCTGACTGTAAGTGCTGATGAACACTGAGAAACATGGGGTTATTATGGGCTGTCCCTACAAAACAAAACCCTCAAATTCAGATCTTGAAAGATCTCCTGCTGATGGGCTTCAGTTTCTATTCAAGAATTCAACATTTAATTATTCAAAACTCAAACAGTACAATTGTTCATAAACAAGGTCAAAGGTCAATCTTCAGTGTGCCACAGGAAATGTAGATTATTAAACACAATTCTCTGGAGCAGTGAAGCTGAAAGTGTTGCTGTAATTTAATAATCTCACTCATACACAGTGTTTTAGGGTGAATCAATATAATAATCTGATGGAACAATACAGGCATATACACATTATTTACATAAATGTATGAAATTTAAAAATAATCTCTGATATCTGGCTGAAGTTAAGTGTCATCATTTCACTACAGGCGTGGGGTAAGTTGTGCCAAAGCTTATAAAGTATTTTAGCTATGCAAAAGAAAAATGACACAACACTTTCAGTTTGAATTGGTATAAAAAATGACTCAAAATAACGAAACCAGTGAAAAGTGGCACAACTTACCCCAGACCCCGTTGATCTTGTCACTTGAAAGAATGAAGATGCTTTCTTTTATTTCAGTGTGTTTTTTTAATGCTTTTTTTAATCTTTTGAATTGTCAGTTTCTGAAGAGAACTCAGATGAACTGAGGATTGTGCTGCTGGGAAAAAGTGGAGCTGGGACGAGTGCGACAGGAAACACAATCTTAGGAAGAAAAGTGTTTAGGACAGGAAGGTCTTCAGAATCAGTCACTCAAGAGTGTCAGAGAGAATCCGCTGAAATCAACGGCCGACACGTCACTGTGATCGACACTCCAGGACTGTTTAATACTGAACTTAGTAATGAGGAGGTCCAGAGAGAAATCAGCAACTGCATCCCCATGATCCAGCCTGGACCGCATGTGTTCATCATTGTGTACCCTATAGGACAATTCACTCAAGAAGAAGCAGCATTAGTGAAGATCATCAGAGAGATGTTCGGAGAGAAGTCTTTAATGTACACCATGCTGCTCTTCACCAGAGGAGACGATCTAGAAGACAGAACTATTGAAGAGTATCTGGAACATACACCTGGATCTCCTTTGATGAAGCTGGCTGAAGCGTGTGGAAACAGATATCATGTGTTCAATAATAAAGAGACTGGAGACAGAACACAGGTGTGTGATCTACTGGAGAAGATAGACAACATGGTGAAGACAAACGGAGGAGGTTTCTGCTCATATGAGATGTTCTACAGACTGATGGACAGAGAACAACTAGAACAAC
>JARQWZ010000637.1:465000-485000 GCA_033150135.1 Gobio occitaniae | reverse complement strand
GATGATGATATAACCCTTGTGTACGCACACACACACACACACACACACACACACACACACACACACACACACACACACACACACACAGTGAGTAGAGATGATGATATAACCCTTGTGTACGCACACACACACACACACACACACACACACACACACACACACACACACACACACACACACACACACACACACACACACACACACACACACACACACACACCCATTACAGTAGTCCAGTCTGGCGAGAACAAGAGCTTGGACCAGGAGTTGTGTGGCCTGCTCTGATAGGAAGGGTCTAATCTTCCTAATGTTGTATAAAGCAAACCTGCAGGACCGGGTTGTTGGTCAGTGAATTTTAGCTGATCTTGCCGAGCACACACTGAAGAGGACGTATGAAGAGGAGAAGCATAGGGGGAGTTTGGGGGGAGCAGACCAGAGCCAATGATTTTGTCTGAGCTATGAATAAAAAAAAAATATATAATTAATATTTTCTCATTTTATTTGTGTTATACTTTTGTGTAGAATGAGTGTTTTTAGAATGACAAAAAATATAAAAAAATTGTTTAGGCTGCTCTACCTCAGTGGTCTAACAGCGCTCATCAATGTCAATGATCGAGATGGCCAATCAAATCAAAGAAGGCGGGGCTTACTGTCACTGTCACGCACACAACAAGAGTTTGTGGAAGATGTAAGTAGATGCAAGTCTTAGACAACTGATTTATGATAGAAATGTTCAGCTACAGACAGTAATAGACTATCTAGTGATGCAAACTACTCAACTTTTTGAGAAATTTCGCTGTTTTGAATTGAAAAAATGCGATCATGATTCATGTAATTCATAAATGAATGTGACGAGCCAAAAAAATGTTAGCATTTTCTACATATTAGACACGAATAAGAGTGAACTCTTAAAATAAAATATTTGCAAATAGTTTAAATTACTTCATTAGCCCACTACAATTAGACCTAGAACTTTAAAACAATAAACCACACAGTGGATATTTTTTGGCAGCTGTTAAAATTTTTCTTTTTTACAATAAATATTCTGATTTAACTTTGAGCTTATTTGAGTATTAAATAGTCTAATATTAGCTTCGATATTTGACCACTATTTACAATGACATTAATAATTCTTAATTTCTGAAAGGAATGTAAAATCAGTCAGTAGTTATTAATATTTTGAATACAATAACAAGACACAAACCTGTACATATTCAATCGCGTTTGCTTCCATTTATTTTTGATCACAGTATATCTGCATATGGTCACAATAGAGTGAGCTTTGAGCAGAAACACTGCATTAATCTCACACTGGCACTCTGAAGTAGATTAACGGTGCGCGGCTGACTGCATGGATTGATGCACGTGAAACTGGAGACGCGTCTCTAAACAGGATTGGGGGGGGTCATTATCATTATTTTATTATGTTTATTAATATAAATGATACCCAAGGTGGCCTTATATTTTATACAGTATCTCACAAAAGTGAGTTCACCCCTCACATTTCAGCAGCCATATTAGTATGTCTTCTCAAGGGACAATACTATAGAAATGAAACATGGATATATTTTAGAGTAGTCGGTGTGCTGTTTGTATAGAGTATAGATTTACTGTCCTCTGAAAATAACTTAACATGCAGCCATTATTGTCAAAATAGCTGGCAACAAAAGTGAGTACACCCTAAGTGTTAACAGCGAACTCTGAGGATTTGAGAATTAGAATTGTTGCTCTCCACAAAGATGGCCTGGGCTAGAAGAAGATTGGTAACTCTCTGAATCTGAGTTACAGTCCAGTGGCCAGGGCCATACAGAGGTTTTCCAAGACCTTTTTTCCAAGGTTCCACTCAGAACAGGTCTTGCAAGGGTCAGTCAAAGAAGTTGAGTCCTCGTGCTGTGCGTCAGATGCAGAAGCTGGCTTCACAACACAGACTCATGAGCGCTGCCAGCATTGCTTTAGAGGTTGCAGAAGTGGAAGGTCCATGTGTCAATGCTCAGACCATACGCCCCACACTGCAACAAGGAGATATGCATGGATGTCGTCCCAGAAGGAAGCCTCTTCTGAAGCTGGCTCTCAAGAAAGCCTGCAAACAGTCCAAGAGCATGAATTACTGGTACCATGCCCTGAGGTCTGATGAGACCAAGATATACTTGTTTGGGTCAGAGGGTGTCCAGCATGTGTGGTGATGCCCTGGTGAGCAATACCAAGAAGAGCGTGTCTTGCCTACAGTCAAGCATGGAGGTGGCAGCATCATGATGTGGGGCTGCATGAGTGCTGCTGGGACTGGAGAGCTGCGCTTCATTGAGGGAAACATGGATTCCCACATGTACTGTGACATTCTGAAGCAGAACATGATGGCCTCCCTTCAGATAAGCAGTCGACCGCCAAGATGACCACTGCCTTGCTGAGGAAGCTGGAGATGAAGGTGATGGAGTCTCCAGACCTGAACCCTATTGAGCACCTGATGGGCATCCTCAAGCAGAAGGTGGAGAAGGGCCATGTGTCTAATATCCAGCTCTGTGATTGTCATTATGGAGGAGTGGAAGAGGATCCCAGTAAAAGCCTGTGCAGCTCTGGTGAACTCATGCCCAGGAGGATTAAGGCAGTGCTAGATATCAATGGTTCTCACACAAAATATTGACACTTTGGACACAGATTTGACATGTTCACTCAGGGTGTACTCACTTTTATTGCCAGCTATTTTGACAATAATGGCTGTATGTGAAGTTATTTTCAGTAAATCTATACTCTATACAGGCAGCACACCGACTATAAAATATATCCACATTTCATTTCTATAGTATTGTCCCTTGAGAAGATATACTAAAATGGCAGCTGAAATGTGAGGGGTGAACTCACTTTTGTGAGATACTGTATGAGTCACATACACTCACCTAAAGGATTATTAGGAACACCTGTTCAATTTATCAGTAATGCAATTATCTAATGAACCAATCACATGGCAGTTGCTTCAGTGCATTTAGGGGTGTGGTCCTGGTCAAGACAATCTCCTGAACTCCACACTGAATGTCAGAATGGGAAAGAAAGGGGATTTAAGCAATTTTGAGCGTGGCATGGTTGTTGGTGCCAGAAGGGCCGGTCTGAGTATTTCACAATCTGCTCAGTTACTGGGATTTTCACACACAACCATTTCTAGGGTTTACAAAGAATGGTGTGAAAAGGGAAAAACATCCAGTATGCGGCAGTCCTGTGGGAGAAAATGCCTTGTTGATGCTAGAGGTCAGAGGTCATGGGCCGACTGATTCAAGCTGATAGAAGAGCAACTTTGACTGAAATAACCACTCGTTACAACCGAGGTCTGCAGCAAAGCATTTGTGGAGCCACAACACACACAACCTTGAGGCGGATGGGCTACAACAGCAGAAGACCCCACCGGGTACCACTCATCTCCACTACAAAGAGGAAAAAGAGGCGACAATTTGCACAAGCTCACCAAAATTGGACAGTTGAAGACTGGAAAAATGTTGCCTGGTCTGATGAGTCTGGATTTCTGTTGAGACATTCAGATGGTAGAGTCAGAATTTGGCGTAAACAGAATGAGAACATGGATCCATCATGCCTTGTTCCCACTGTGCAGGCTGGTGGTGGTGGTGTAATGGTGTGGGGGATGTTTTCTTGGCACACTTTAGGCCCCTTAGTGCCAATTGGGCATCGTTTAAATGCCACGGCCTACCTGAGCATTGTTTCTGCCCATGTCCATCCCTTTATGAGCACCATGTCCCCATCCTCTGATGGCTACTTCCAGCAGGATAATGCACCGTCACAAAGCTCCAATCATTTCAAACTGGTTTCTTGAACATGACAATGAGTTCACTGGACTAAAATGGCCGCCACAGTCACCAGATCTCAACCCAATAGAGCATCTTTGGGATGCGGTGGAACGGGAGCTTCGTGCCCTGGATGTGCATCCCACAAATCTCCATCAACTGCAGATGCTCTCCTATCAATATGAGCCAACATTTCTAAAGAATGCTTTCAGCACCTTGTTTCAGCACCAATGCCACGTAGAATTAAGGCAGTTCTGAAGGCGAAAGGGGGTCAAACACAGTATTAGTGTGTGTTCCTAATAATCCTTTAGGTGAGTGTATATGAGCTCTAAATAATTACATTTTTACCTGAAGAACCCTTAAAACAACATTTCGTGGCACAACAACAGTAATATTTGTGAAATTATGGTTGATTTGCTGGACTGCAAGCGGAGTGATACAAATGTTGAAACTGGGAGAATATCACACAGCTGGAAAAGGCTCTTAGCCAATCAGATTCCAGAACCAAAATCTTTTGTTTTTTAACGTAAGACACAGATTTGATATAGATTGAAAAACTCTCTGTTTAAACCTGTATGATATTAATACATATAAACAATCTTCCACCATGATTTCCAGGTACTGAAGGTAAAGCAGATGATCTGGAGCAGCTGAGGATTGTGCTGATCGGGAGGACAGGAAGTGGAAAGAGTGCGACAGGAAACAGTATTCTGGGCAGAGATGAGTTTGTGAGTCAGCTGAGCATGAGCTCCGTGACGACTGACTGTCAGAAGGGAGTTTCTGAAGCTGATGGTCGATCAGTGGCTGTTGTTGATACTCCAGGTCTCTTTGACATGACATTGCCAAATGATCAAGTGATAGAAAACCTAATGAAATGTGTTTCAATGTCAGCACCTGGACCTCATGTGTTCGTCATTGTGTTGAGTTTGGGAAGATTTCATAGAGATGAGATGGACACTGTGGATCTGATCAAGAGGATCTTTGGTCCAAAAACTGCTCAGTTCAGCATCGTTCTGTTCACTGGAGGAGACGGACTCGGGGATGAGTCTGTAGAAGATTATGTGAACAGAAGTGAGTCTGCTGAACTCAAGAAACTGATCAGAGATTGTGGAGACAGATTCCTGGCTTTCAATAACAGAGAAAAACCAGACAGAACTCAAGTGATTCGGCTGTTGAACATGATAGAAGAGCTGAAACACACGAGTGAGGGTCGATACTTCACTAACAGCATGTTTGAGGAGGCAGAGATGTCCATGAAAAAGAGAACAAAGGAAATAATGAACGAGAACGAGAGAGAAATTAAGACTCAACATGAGGCGTTAAATACCAAACATGAGATGGAAATGAAAAACATGATGAAGAGACTCGAGGAAGAGAAACTAAGAGCTGATGAGGAGAGAATGAAAACACAGAATCAACTGAGAGAAAAAGAGGAAAAACTCAGAAAAGAGTTTGAAGAAAAAGAGAAAAGAGAACAAATGAAACAAGAGACTGAAAACCAGAAACGATTAGAAGAGGAAAAACAAAAAAGAGCTGAACATCATAAAAGAATGGAAGAGTTGAAGAGAGAGATTGAAAATCAGAGATTACAGTATGAAAAACAGCAGAAAGAAAGAGAAGAAGAAGATAGAAAAAGAGAAGAGCAATACAGACGAGATCAGGAAACGTTGAGAAATGAGCATAAGCATATTATAGCAGAGTTACAGATGAGATATGAAGAGGAAATAAAGAGGAGAGATTTGGAGAAGCAAAGGAGGAATGAAGAAGAAGAGGAGGAGAGACAGAGATGGAGAGGAAGAATAAAAGAGGCTGAAAATGACAGAAAAGAGATTCAAGAGGAAATGAAACGACAGCAGAGAGAGTGGGAGGAGGAAAAGAAACGGCAGATGAGAGAACGAGAGGAAGAAGAAAGACAGAGAAAGGAGAAACATGAGGAACAGCTGAGAGAAAAACAAGAAGAACTGGAGAAAATGAGAGAGAGATTTGAAAGAGAGAGAGAAGAAGAAAGACAGAAGACAGAGGATGAGAGACAGAAACAGAGAAGAGAAAGAGAAGATAAAGAGAGAGAATATGATGAAAAGATACATGAAATGAAAAGACTGGAACAAGAGAGAGAAGAGGAGTGGGAGAAAAGAAAACGAGAAGATGATGAAAGACGAGAGGAAGAGAGAAAGAGATGGACTAAAATGATTGAAGATGTGAAACAAGAACAAGAAGAGGAGATCAAGAGAAGAGAGGAAGAGGAGAAGGAGAGAAAAGAAAGAGAAGAGAAAGAGCGAGATGAAATTAAACAGAAACATGAAGAGGAAATAAGAGTCCTGAAGAAGAGTCATGAAGAAGAAGCCAGAAAACAAGCAGAACGGACAGATTTCAGAGAGAGAAAAGAGCTTGAGCACGTTCAGCAGATGCTGGAGGAACGACAGGAACAACATGAACTCCTGGAAGAACTGCTGGAGCAGAAAGAAGAAGAGATAAAAGAGCTACGGCAAGAAATCGAAAGACTGAATAATAGAACCAGCTGCGCCATTCTGTGATAAACATCAGTGTCAAATCACAGTATTAATGCTTCTTGTTTTATGTATTTTAGTTATTAACCTGAATGATCAATGGGTGTTATTTGATTAAAACTGTCGTAAAGCACAACATTACAGAAATCCAGCGTATAGTGTTAGTTCTGGCAGGGCACGGTAGTCAAGCTCGCATCAGCTGATCACATCTACCTATAGGAATACGATGCCTATCACAGCGAGCATATATAAGCTCCTTCAGTATCATCAGCTGCTAATTACCCTCCTCCATCCCCAGCTCCTCCTCTCGTCAGTCAGGATTTGGCATCTGATGGCATCTGAATCAGACTAAATTCCTGAATTAGGTTGTACATTTTAACATTGACATTAATGCTATCTGCAATACATCTTTGCTTCTGTTCTGTTTACCCTGAGGGGGTTTATCACTGCTCTCCCTGCTCTTATCCATGCTAGGCCCAGAACAGAACCATACCGCCAATCTAAACTATATGCTAATTGTCTATCACTGTGACGAGAGTGATCCTGGCAGAACCTCTTTTTACAGCCGACAATGACATTTCCATGTTGAATACTTCTATAGCAGTATTTAATAAAATTATCAAATGTTTTTATGTATTCTGTTTTTTATTCCAGAGAAAATGTTTTTCCTGCAGACGTTCCGAGAATTCATCCGCTTCCAGCCACAGAGTGCGCATTTGTCCCCTTTCTTTTTCATTTTCTTTTCATTTTGTCCCAAAATTTGAATGGCTGTAACTCCGCGACCAAGCCGCCTAGAGGTCGCAAACTTGTGAAAAAGTACAACGCGCCCTGGCCCGTGCTTCTAACCCTCCCACGGTCTGAGATACGGGGCCCAACAGAAAAGGGTGCACTTTGGAAGGAAGGGTCCCAGAGGCTCGGGACTCCGGGGTCTGAGAGATTCATCCTTTTGTCCACGAGTAGCCTAAAGTGTCCCCTTCCAACCTAGTCTTCATCCTTTTGTCCATGAGTAGCCTAAAGTGTCCCCTTCCAGCCTAATCTTCATCCTTTTGTCCATGAGTAGCCTAAAGTGTCCCCTTCCAACCTAATCTTCATCCTTTTGTCCACGAGTAGCCTAAAGTGTCCCCTGACTGCCTAATCTTCATCCTTTTGTCCACGAGTAGCCTAAAGTGTCCCCTTCCAGCCTAATCTTCATCCTTTTGTCCACGAGTAGCCTAAAGTGCCCCCTGACTGCCTAATCTTCATCCTTTTGTCCACGAGTAGCCTAAAGTGCCCCCTGACTGCCTAATCTTCATCCTTTTGTCCATGAGTAGCCTAAAGTGTCCCCTTCCAACCTAATCTTCCTCCTTTTGTCCATGAGTAGCCTAAAGTGTCCCCTTCCAGCCTAATCTTCATCCTTTTGTCCATGAGTAGCCTAAAGTGTCCCCTTCCAGCCTAATCTTCATCCTATTGTCCACAAGTAGCCTAAAGTGTCCCCTTCCAGCCTAATCTTCCTCCTTTTGTCACGAGTAGCCTAAAGTGCCCTCTAACTGTCTATTCTTCACCATAGTCTTCCTCTTGTTCACGAGTAGCCAAAAGTGACCCCTGACTGCCTAATCTCTGCCAAATCAAGGGTCCCTGTACGCAGTGAGCGTACAATGCATTAATGGGTAAATTTTCATATTTGCAATATGTTGACCTATGGGACCCCTATGGGACCCCTCCATGCCCGGAAGCGCGAGCTCCAACTCAGCTTGCTTTCCGAGATATACTCGGTCAAATTTTCATAATTTTACCGGGCATACCTCTAAAGCCAAGCCGAGTTGGGGTTCCATACTCTGGGGTTATGAGGTTCCCATGGGTACCTCCCCAACCCCGGGATTTGGAGCTTCAAGTCGGCTTGCTTTCCGAGATACGCCCGGTCTCAGCTGGACCGGAAGTGGCTGTATCTCGGAACTGGAAGGTCCCAGGAGCTGGGGACGGTAGGGGTGGAAGGGGCCATATGGGAAACCTCCAGGCCCGGAAGCACGAGCTCCAACTCAGCTCGACTACCGAAATACACCCGGTTATACATAAGGGACATTTGGACAAAACCGCCCATATCTCGGAAAGGACGAGGCCTAGCGGGGTGGTGAGGGGTCCCTAGGGGCCGAGCCTCTGGGACCCTTTCTTCCGAAGTGCACACTTTCCTGTTGGGCCCTGTATCTCGGCCCGTGAGGGCCCTAGAAGCTCAGGCAAGGATGCGTTGGAGAGGGCCTTCCGAGACCCTCCTTTGACCTAGTTTGGTGCCTCTAGGCGGCTTGTTTGTGGAGATGCCGCAGTTTGAAGTTCAGAGCCTGGGACATGGGGCGAAATAAGCCGTAAGGGGACAAATGCGCATTCCGTGGCTGGAAGTGAATTCTCTGAAACTTTATGTCTGATTTTTAGGAAAAATTACCACATATCGTCACATATGGTAAAGTACACCTGTAACTGATTTGACAGGGTCCCTGTACGCAGTCCGTGTACAATGCATTAATGTACCTGACCTTTTGACCCCTGCTATTCCAATTAGACCAATTAAGCACGAAAAAAGGCCAGAGGGACACAGAACTGTGGGCACCGCCCCAGGGGCCCGAGACGAGACACATATGTCAGTCTCGGGACGATCGGACCTTTCCGTTCATTGTACACGAACAGCCTATGAAAATGAATGGTATAAGTTGCGCGTGTCCATTGCCCCCGTTCGTACACCTGGGGGGGGTGGGGGGGTCTTTTGTTAAAATCTCTCACACAGGCCTCTTGCTATCACAGGCAGACCCCCGTGGCTGGAAGCGGATGAAATCTTGGAAACTTTTTGTCTGAATTTAAGGAAATATCATCACATATGGTGAAGTACACCTGCAACTTATTTGACAGGGTCCCTGTACGCAGTCCGTGTACAATGCATTAATGGGTCATATTTCCTATTTACAGTGATTTTATGTGGTAAAACCCACTGTACACCACACAGGGGACACAGTACAACACAGTGATGTACATTACAGCTATTAATTATGCATCATTAGCCTAAAATTGAAGCGTACACGGACTGCATACAAGGGCTCTGTTGAATAGACAACAGGTGCCCTTGTAATGCCCTTCTAAATGCCATTTACTTTTTGGAGTAAACTTTATGTCTGATTTTAGGAAACATTATCTCATATGGTAAAGTACACCTGTGAAAATTGAACCGTACACGGACTGCATACAGGGGCCCTGTCGAATAGATAACAGGTGAGATGGGTCCCTCCCCATGCCCAGAGTATGGAGCTTCAACTCAGCTTGGTTTCCGAGATAGCCCCGGTCAAAGTCCCATCTTTGACCGGGCCTAATTCCAAAGCCAAGATGACTTGGGGCTCTATATTCTAGGGTTAGGGGGGGCACACGGGTCCCTCCCCATGCCCGGAGTATGGAGCTCCAACTCGGCTTGGTTTCCGAGATACTCCCGGTCAAACCTGGACCGGAAGTGGCCGTATCTTTGAACCGGAAGGGGTCAGAAGCTGGGGACGGTGGTGTTAGAAGGGGCCCTTGGGGAGCTTTCGAAACCCAGAGTTTGCAGCTCAAAGTCGGCTCGACTCCCCAGATACACCCGGTTATACATATGGGACTGTTGGACAAAACGGTCTATATCTCGGGAAGGGCGGGTCCCAGTGGATCTTCGTTGGGGGTGATGAGGGGTCCCTAGGGGCCCTCTCAGACCCCGGAGTCCCGAGCCTCTGGGACACTTCCTTCCAAAGTGCGCCCTTTTCTTTTGAGCCCCGTATCTCAGACCGTGGGAGGGTTAGAAGCACGGGCCAGGGCGCGTTGGAGATGGCCCCCTGAGACCGTACTTTTTCCCAAGTTTGGGGCCTCTAGGCGGCTTGGTCGTGGAGTTACAGCCATTCAAATTTCGGAGCCTGGGATATGGGGCGAAATAGGCTGAAAGGGGACAAATGCGCACTCTGTGGCTGGAAGCAGATGAATTCTCTGAAACATTTTTCTGATTTTTAGGAAACATCATCACATATGGTAAAGTACACCTGCTTATTTGACAGCGTCCCTGTACGCATTTCGTGTACAATGCATTAATGGGTCATATTTCATATTAACAGTGGTTTTATGAGGTAAAAACAACTGTACACCCGTTAGTTAATAGCTGTAATAGACGTTAATTAATAGCTGTAATTTACATCAGTGTGTTGTACTGTGTCCCCTGTGTGGGACACAGTACAACACACTGATGTAAATTACAGCTATTAATTAACGTCTATTAACTATGCATCATAGTGGGGCGAAATAGGCCGAAAGGGGACAAGTGGATGTGCACATTTTAGGCCAGAGGGGGCAAATACGCATTCCGTGGCTGGAAGCGGATGAATTCTCACATATGGTAAAGTACACCGATGTATAGGCAGTTAGGTGACAAAACAGGCAATCCGGGGACTTTGTGGACAAAAGGATGAAGGTTAGGCAGTCAGGGGGCACTTTAGGCTACTCGTGGACAAAAAGATGAAGAGTAGGCAGTCAGGGGACAATTTAGGGTACTCGTGGACAAAGGGATGAAGAGTAGGCAGTCAGGGGGCACTTTAGGCTACTCGTGGACAAAAAGATGAAGAGTAGGCAGTCAGGGGACAATTTAGGCTACTCGTGGACAAAAAGATGAAGAGTAGGCAGTCAGGGGACAATTTAGGCTACTCGTGGACAAAAAGATGAAGAGTAGGCAGTCAGGGGACAATTTAGGCTACTCGTGGACAAAAGGATGAAGATTAGGGTGGAAGGGGACACTTTAAGCAACTTGTGGGAAAAAGGGTGGTAAGGGGGATGTTTAGGCCGTTCTTGGACATTCCAGACTCTCTGGGGCACCCCTAGTGGTGTCCACACAGATCCTAGGCCCCCTTGCAGCGCCTGACACACTATAATTGAAAAACGTCCAATGGACAGAAGAATAAGAACGACACGGGTGTACGTTTAGAGCCTACGATCCCCCCGCAAAACTATTTGCACCGTGGCAACTTAAATGAATGGGAAAATTTCCACGAACTGCTTATTTTCCCTAAGCCTATTTAATTTAAGGGAGTAAGGGATTCCCTTACTCAGACGTGTTCAAACAGCTTAACTGATTTGGCGGTGGTAGCAGTTTGTGGACGTGCACGGCTTTGCACAAAGGGGCGAGCCGACGCCTCTGGGCTCATCGGGCCACTCACTGGACCCATGAAGGGAAGCTCCCGTGTTCCTAGACCCACCAGACCCACCAGGGGCCAAGCAATCTGGGTCCAAAAGGGTCCAAGGCTCCTTGCGGATTTTGAACGATGAATTCTCTGAAAATGTTCTAAGAAACAACCACATATGGTGTAGTCCTGCCTGTAACTTATTCTAAGGGCTCCTGTAAGCAGTCTGTGGGATGTGCACGACTTCGCGGGGAAATGTTTTTGGGGCAAGCCGACGCCTCTATTCTCATCGGGTCAATCCCCGGACCCATGAAGGGGATTGACCTATTATGCACCCGTCGAATAGGCAGGCGATGGGACTTTGCGCTGCCACCCCGTGGCCGCAGCCCGAATTGCACCGGGGGGCAGGGAACTTTCTGGGGGGGCCAGAGGCCCAGGACCTCCTCCCCTGGGGTCTCTGGGGCAGCCTGGTGGGATGGGGTGCGTTGCGCCGCCCCTAAAAAATCATCTAGGGGGTGGTGCGCAATCTGTTATGCATCTCGTGTACCCTGGTATCAGGGATCTTCCATATAGATTCCAATAGGCGGTGCCTCCGTGGTCTCCTAAGTTTCCGTCGCCTCTGTGGTAGTTCTCTTTAATATCTTTAATTGTTTGCATTTATGAAATAACATGTTGAAAACCAAAGTTGAATCATAACTGAATTATAATGAATGGATAAATGTCACTGAAACTAATTGTCTTTCAGTTTTTCTGCAGTGTTGAACATGTTAAGTCTTTAGGGACTACAGGTGGAGAGATATATGATTAAGCATCTTCTGGGTCTTATCAGAGAAGAATTTGCTGTACTTGTACATTGTTCCTATCAAATAAACCCAAACTAAAAAAAATATACACTGTTCTTATGAGAATGCATGAGATGGCTTGAATAAAAATAAACCATATATCATTTGAAAGCCACGTTTCTAGCATCTGTAAAACTGCTTTCTACCATCTTAAAAATATCTCTAAATTACGGCACATGCTCTCAATGCAAAATGCAGAACAGTTAGTTCATGCGTTCATGACCTCAAGGTTAGATTATTGTAATGTTGATGAGCTGTAGATTATTGTAATGTTGATGAGCTGTAGATTATTGTAATGTTGATGAGCTGTAGATTATTGTAATGTTCATGAGCTGTAGATTATTGTAATGATGATGAGCTGTAGATTATTGTAATGATGATGAGCTGTAGATTATTGTAATGTTGATGAGCTGTAGATTATTGTAATGTTGATGAACTGTAGATTATTGTAATGTTGATGAGCTGTAGATTATTGTAATGCTGATGAGCTGTAGATTATTGTAATGTTGATGAGCTGTAGATTATTGTAATGTTGATGAACTGTAGATTATTGTAATGTTGATGAGCTGTAGATTATTGTAATGCTGATGAGCTGTAGATTATTGTAATGCTGATGAGCTGTAGATTATTGTAATGTTGATGAGCTGTAGATTATTGTAATGTTCATGAGCTGTAGATTATTGTAATGTTCATCAGCTGTAGATTATTGTAATGTTGATGAGCTGTAGATTATTGTAATGTTCATCAGCTGTAGATTATTGTAATGTTGATGAGCTGTAGATTATTGTAATGTCGATGAGCTGTAGATTATTGTAATGTTGATGAGCTGTAGATTATTGTAATGTTGATGAGCTGTAGATTATTGTAATGCTCATGAGCTGTAGATTATTGTAATGTTGATGAGCTGTAGATTATTGTAATGTTGATGAGCTGTAGATTATTGTAATGTCGATGAGCTGTAGATTATTGTAATGTTGATGAGCTGTAGATTATTGTAATGTTGATGAACTGTAGATTATTGTAATGTTGATGAGCTGTAGATTATTGTAATGTTGATGAGCTGTAGATTATTGTAATGTTGATGAGCTGTAGATTATTGTAATGTTCATCAGCTGTAGATTATTGTAATGTCGATGAGCTGTAGATTATTGTAATGTTGATGAGCTGTAGATTATTGTAATGTTGATGAGCTGTAGATTATTGTAATGTTGATGAGCTGTAGATTATTGTAATGTTGATGAGCTGTAGATTATTGTAATGTTGATGAGCTGTAGATTATTGTAATGTTGATGAGCTGTAGATTATTGTAATGTTGATGAGCTGTAGATTATTGTAATGTTCATCAGCTGTAGATTATTGTAATGATGATGAGCTGTAGATTATTGTAATGCTGATGAGCTGTAGATTATTGTAATGTTCATCAGCTGTAGATTATTGTAATGTTGATGAGCTGTAGATTATTGTAATGTTGATGAGCTGTAGATTATTGTAATGTTGATGAGCTGTAGATTATTGTAATGTTGTTGAGCTGTAGATTATTGTAATGTTGATGAGCTGTAGATTATTGTAATGTTGATGAGCTGTAGATTATTGTAATGTTGATGAGCTGTAGATTATTGTAATGTTGATGAGCTGTAGATTATTGTAATGTTCATCAGCTGTAGATTATTGTAATGTCGATGAGCTGTAGATTATTGTAATGTTGATGAGCTGTAGATTATTGTAATGTTCATGAGCTGTAGATTATTGTAATGTTGATGAGCTGTAGATTATTGTAATGTTGATGAGCTGTAGATTATTGTAATGTTGATGAGCTGTAGATTATTGTAATGTTGATGAGCTGTAGATTATTGTAATGTTCATGAGCTGTAGATTATTGTAATGATGATGAGCTGTAGATTATTGTAATGATGATGAGCTGTAGATTATTGTAATGTTGATGAGCTGTAGATTATTGTAATGTTGATGAACTGTAGATTATTGTAATGTTGATGAGCTGTAGATTATTGTAATGCTGATGAGCTGTAGATTATTGTAATGTTGATGAGCTGTAGATTATTGTAATGTTGATGAGCTGTAGATTATTGTAATGTTCATGAGCTGTAGATTATTGTAATGTTCATCAGCTGTAGATTATTGTAATGTTGATGAGCTGTAGATTATTGTAATGTTCATCAGCTGTAGATTATTGTAATGTTGATGAGCTGTAGATTATTGTAATGTTCATGAGCTGTAGATTATTGTAATGTCGATGAGCTGTAGATTATTGTAATGTTGATGAGCTGTAGATTATTGTAATGTTGATGAGCTGTAGATTATTGTAATGCTCATGAGCTGTAGATTATTGTAATGTTGATGAGCTGTAGATTATTGTAATGTTGATGAGCTGTAGATTATTGTAATGTTCATCAGCTGTAGATTATTGTAATGTCGATGAGCTGTAGATTATTGTAATGTTGATGAGCTGTAGATTATTGTAATGTTGATGAGCTGTAGATTATTGTAATGTTGATGAGCTGTAGATTATTGTAATGTTCATCAGCTGTAGATTATTGTAATGTTGATGAGCTGTAGATTATTGTAATGTTGATGAGCTGTAGATTATTGTAATGTTGATGAGCTGTAGATTATTGTAATGTTGATGAGCTGTAGATTATTGTAATGTTCATGAGCTGTAGATTATTGTAATGTTGATGAGCTGTAGATTATTGTAATGTTGATGAGCTGTAGATTATTGTAATGTTGATGAGCTGTAGATTATTGTAATGTTCATCAGCTGTAGATTATTGTAATGTTGATGAGCTGTAGATTATTGTAATGTTGATGAGCTGTAGATTATTGTAATGTTGATGAGCTGTAGATTATTGTAATGATGATGAGCTGTAGATTATTGTAATGTTGATGAGCTGTAGATTATTGTAATGATGATGAGCTGTAGATTATTGTAATGCTGATGAGCTGTAGATTATTGTAATGTTCATCAGCTGTAGATTATTGTAATGTTGATGAGCTGTAGATTATTGTAATGTTGATGAGCTGTAGATTATTGTAATGTTGTTGAGCTGTAGATTATTGTAATGTTGATGAGCTGTAGATTATTGTAATGTTGATGAGCTGTAGATTATTGTAATGTTGATGAGCTGTAGATTATTGTAATGTTGATGAGCTGTAGATTATTGTAATGTTCATCAGCTGTAGATTATTGTAATGTCGATGAGCTGTAGATTATTGTAATGTTGATGAGCTGTAGATTATTGTAATGTTGATGAGCTGTAGATTATTGTAATGTTGATGAGCTGTAGATTATTGTAATGCTCTACTGGGTGGTTGCCCTGCTCGCTTAATAAATAAACTCCAGCTGGTCCAAAATGCAGCAGTCTGTCCAACTGGGTGGATTAAACCATAAAGTTCGACCACATCAATCAGATCATTTGAGCGCTGTTCCTACAGATTCCTCATTTATCTATTATGACCTCTGACCTGTAAAGTTGCCAGAATAATAATGCGTTGATGAACTGAATTGTGGGTTCCGTTGCGTCGCTTCACTCGCGTTGCAAGTGGCAAAAGTTGAAGATTTCTCAACTTTTCAAGCGTCAACGCAGGCGTCATCCAATCAGATCACCCTATGCAAATATCCTAGAGCAGACGCTAGCCAATAGCGTTCGTTTAAAACACACCGGTGAATGAAGAGTGAAGAACAATATAAAATGGAGGAAAAGCTAATAATTGCGGTGGGTAATCACCCGGTCCTTTACGACCAATCATTATTTACATACCGGGACACAAACCGGAGAGAACAGGCCTGGAAGGAGGCGGCAGAGACGGTTGGAGAATCTGGATCATGCTCGTCCGTGCTCTGTTTATCATTGAATGACAGGCAGCATATCATATCATGTGTGGATCAAATTGGCGCTATCCCCCAGCCAAATGAGGAATCAAATAATAAAGTGATCAGTTTTCATACACAAAATAGTCTCACAGACTAGCTGTCAAAAAAGGCCCTTTTTTTGTGTTGTGTTGTGGTCCAAGAGGCAAGTAATGTGATTGGCTGTTGTCACTATGACGGTCGCGTCAGCACCAAGCCACGCCCTCCTTCAAGCGCTGACGCCGACGGCCCGTGTGAATGCGCCGTCACAGCGCGGGCGCGCGCGCACACACACACATACACACAGCCCCTGCCCTCCGTGCATGAGTGTTCGACGTTGAAAGCAAGTTTGTGAAAGGTTGGTATCTATCTCGTGAATACCTTTACACAATCACACATTTAAAAATGGTATACAAACTCTGTGTGTCAGTGTGTTAATGTCGATCCGAGAAAAGATTGCTACTTTAGAAAGTAAACTAGTCGCAAGTTTGAGGTAAAATGCACTTGGGTTGTCGATTTCAAAACACTATGTAAGCTGTGATTCAAATATGAACAATGTTATGTCATTTGTTTACTCTTACACTGAATGTTTGCTGCTTCAATCCAGATGAGAAGGCTATTGTAATGGGTAAATTTAGTATAGAAATTATTGCTTGACTGAAGTAAAGCCATCTCTCTCTTTCTCACCCATGCACACTCACTAAAAGGTTTTTTATTTGTCATTTTCTTTTCTCAGATTGAGCTCCCTGACAATTTGACAGAAAAGTCTTGTTGTGGCTCAAAAATGGGTTGAATACATGCGGTTCATGTATGTCTTTAGTCTTTTGGCTCTTTAGGTTTTTTACTGACACACGTCACACACACATTTTGCACTTACTGCAAAGTTTAGAGTGAGTTTAACCTGCATCTTTAGATTCATCCTGACTCCTAAGTATTTCATTTAAGTTACATACATTTTGTTCTTGCACTAATGTGTAGACATTTTGCACTTTGTTAGTTAGGATAGTTTATAAAATTAAATTATTCTGACAGTTTTTGCCATTGAAATGACTGGGGGAAAAGTGTCTCAATAAACCTATACCTGAATTCACCCCATACTATTTGAAATCATAATTACATTGCATTATGTTGCTTGAAACCCCAAATAGTATAACATTCTTCATTAACAATTTATTTGTTACAATGTCATTGTAAAAAAAAAAAATTATAAAATAAAAGTAGTTTCAATGTAGCTAGCTACTTTTTGTTAGTAACTTGTAGTGTAGCTAACTACTTTTTCAAAAGGGTAGCTTGAATGTAACTTAACTACTTTAACTTACAAGTAGCTTGTAGCTTGCAAAGCTACAGTTTCAGAGTAACTTGCCCAACACTGCTGTTTGTTAACTGGCCAGAGGAGAACTGCCCCCCCGACTGAGCCTGGTTTCTCCAAGGTTTATTTTCCTCCATTCTGCTCCTGATGGGGTTGTGGTTTCCTTGCCACTGTTGCCTCTGGCTTGGCGTGCTCAGTTGAAGACACTACTTTTTTTTTTTTTTAAATAGATTCTCCTTCACCACAGAGAATGTGGGATTCACAGCTAATATTTTATCATACCAAAGAAAGATGGCAGCATACATCCCATTCTGCATGTTTCAATTATACTATGATTGAAACATACTAAAATATGTCTCTTCAGAATACTGATGCAGAAACAAATCACATATTTAACTAAGAGCACTGGTTTGTGACTGTGGATCTGAAGGACACATATTTTCATGTTCAGTTGTTTTCCCAGTTCACAAAGTTTAGCAGTTCTGTCCTTCTGTTCAGAGTGTCTCTTCTCACAGATGTGATTTCTGGATAACAAGATATTGGTATGACGGCAGGATGAGCCACTTTAGTTAGGAACATTATTGGTGTTGCTTTAGAGTCATCAGCCAATGAAGCGAGAGAATGACTGTCCACTCATTCACTGACACCTGAGTCCACTATATAGGGTAGAAGTGAATGGAAATGTGATCAAATGTGGACGCTGACACACACACACACCATTCACCGGAGAGCTGATTCATCACATATGTGCTATTATCTTACATGTACTTTACTTTAGAAGTAAATATTAAACAGAGAGTTCACCCCAAAATGAGGATTCTGTCGTCATTTACTCCAAATCTGTGTGATTTCCTTACATCTGTAGAATGTCTAGAATGAAGCGATGAGTAAATGATAGAGGCTGCTCACTGCAGAGCCAATGGGTGGAGCTTGAAGGTATAGCCACACCCTCTCTCTGGACATACTTAGGTCAAGCTCCACCCACTGGGTCCAGAGAGGACGAGCTGGACGTTATTTGGCTCCACAGTGAGAACCTCTTGATAAATCATGACAGATTTCCCTTTAAAAACAATATCATGTTCAGAGTTCAGAGTTCAGTGTGAGAGCAGCTCATGTTGAACACCTGCTGTGGATGGAGACCAGCTGACCCTGAGCGGTGAACTCATGATCATCAGTGACTAAACACTGAGAGTAAAGCCTGAAGGAGCTCCAGTCCGTCCCTCGCCACCGCAACAGATCCACATCATGACTGTGACTTATGAGACGTATAAACCAGGAGCAAACGGATCAGCGCTGAAGAATGAACAGAAGAAGCTCTGAAAGTAGTTTAATTCTCTGATAGATTTACAGCTTCATTCCACCTCACCGCACTTCACAATCTCTTATGGAAAAATGATAATGTATCATTTATGTTAAAATACGATAAATATGACCAACACTTTCCAACCAATAATCTTCAGCCAAGACCCGAATCGAGAATCCCGTTAGGACTGACAGTCTCACAGTGCAATAGAAAAATAAGGCTCATAAATATAGCGATGGTTCGTCCGGATGTCCTTCAGCTGCCCGGAGGAGGATCTGTGACCCTTCATCTGATCCCAGACCAGCTGTGCAGATACGACGACCAGCCCGAGCCTCGGGGGACAGCCGACTGCTCCTCGCCTACACACACACACACACACACACACACACACACACACACACACACACACACACACACACACACGTATGATCAGACTGATGTACGACACACCACCACCCCTCAGGACCCCTCCTGACCCCTCCTGACCCCCTCAGGACCCCCTCATGACCCCCCCAGGACACCCCAGGACCCCCCAGGACCCCCTCAGGACCCCCTCATGACCCCCCAGGACCCCCCTCAGGACCCCTCCTGACCCCCTCAGGACCCCCTCATGACCCCCTCAGGACCCCCTCATGACCCCCCCAGGACACCCCAGGACCCCCCAGGACCCCCTCAGGACCCCTCCTGACCCCCTCAGGACCCCCTCATGACCCCCTCAGGACCCCCTCCTGACCCCCCCAGGACCCCCTCATGACCCCCCTCAGGACCCCTCATGACCCCCTCAGGACCCCCCATGACCCCCCCAGGACCCCCTCAGGACCCCCCAGGACCCCCTCAGGACCCCCTCATGACCCCCCAGGACCCCCCTCAGGACCCCTCCTGACCCCCTCAGGACCCCCTCATGACCCCCCAGGACCCCTCCTGACCCCCTCAGGACCCCTCCTGACCCCCTCCTGACCCCCTCATGACCCCCCCAGGACCCCCTCCTGACCCCCCCAGGACCCCCTCAGGACCCCCTCATGACCCCCCCAGGACCCCCTCAGGACCCCCTCCTGACCCCCTCATGACCCCCTCAGGACCCCCTCAGGACCCCTCAGGACCCCCCCAGGACACCCCAGGACCCCTCATGACCCCCCCCATGACCCCTCAGGACCCCCTCATGACCCCCCAGGACCCCCTCATGACCCCCCAGGACCCCCCCAGGACACCCCAGGACCCCCTCAGGACCCCTCCTGACCCCCTCCT
>JARQWZ010000637.1:410000-460000 GCA_033150135.1 Gobio occitaniae | reverse complement strand
CCCCATTCTCTTCATCATTTACATCATCCCCTCGGCCATGTCATTAGCCGCTATGGAGTCTCATTTCACTGCTATGCTGATGACACACAACTGTACATGAAATCAGAAACACACAACTCCATTTCAACAACATCATCTCTGTCTTCAACACTCACCGCCTGTCTGGAGGAGATAAGGGTGTGGATGAAGCACAACTTCCTCCAGTTAAACAGCTCTAAAACTGAGGCAATTCTTGTTGGCACACCACATCAAACCCAGTCTTCCTCCATAACTGCTATAACTATCTCTGATCATGACATTCCCCTCTCCACAACTGTCACCAATCTTGGTGTAAGATTTGATCCACAACTCAGCTTCCAAGCCCAAACCTCTGCAAAACATCTTTCTACCATCTCAGAAATATTGCAAAACTCCATCCAACGCTATCCTTAGCAGATGCTGAAAAACTGGTCCACGCCTTAGTCTCCTCCAGACTGGATTACTGTAACGCACTTCTCATCGGGATCCCTAACAAAAGCTTGCAGAGACTGCAGTATGTTCAGAATAGTGCTGCTAGGATCCTGATGAGAGTTCGAAAATACGATCACACCACACACATTCTCCATTCACTTCACTGGCTTCCTGTTACCGCCAGGACTGAATATAAGGTCTCCCTTCTAACCCACCAGTGCATCTATGGAAATAGATGCACAGATACCATTTCTTTCTAAAAAAAGGAGCATAATTGTGAAGACACTGCCTTTTCTAGTGTTTCTGACAGAAAGGGTAGATTTGAGATTGGCCTGTAATTGACTAATTCTGTAGGATCAAGTTGCGTTTTTTTAATAAGTGGTTTAATAATAACCAACTTAAAAGTTTTCGGTACATATCCTAATGACAAAGATGAATTAATTATATTAAGAAGAGGATCTATGACCTCTGGTAGCATCTCTTTTAATAGCCTAGTCGGTACAGGGTCAAGCATACATGTTGTTGATTTTGATGATTTAATGAGTTTAGCCAATTCTTCTTCTCCTATAGCAGTGAATGAGTGTGTGTGTTCTTCTCCTATAGCAGTGAATGAGTGTGTGTGAGTGTGTGTGTGTGTGTGTTCTCCTATAGCAGTGAATGAGTGTGTGTGTGTGTGTGTGTGTGTTTTTTTCTCCTATAGCAGTGAATGTGTGTGAGTGTGTGTGTGTGTGTGTGTGTGTGTGTGTGTGTGTGTGTGTGTGTGTGTGTGTGTGTGTGTGTGTGTGTGTGTGTGAGTGTGTGTGTGTGTGTGTGTGTGTGTGTGAGTGTGTGTGTGTGTGTGTTCTCCTATAGCAGTGAATGAGTGTAATTTTTCCTCAGTGACACTACAATGCTCTGTCTGATGTGATGCTGTAGTAGACGGCTGCATGGTTATAATTTTCTTCCTAATATTATCAATCTTACATGTGAAGAAGTTCATAAAGTCAGTACTGCTGTGCTGTTTACAATCATCAGAAGTTGAGGCTTTATTTTTGGTTAATTTAGCCACTGTATCAAATAAATACCTAGGGTTGTGTTTGTTTTCTTCCAAGAGAGTCGAGAAATAAGCAGATCCAGTTTTTACGGCCTTTCTGTATGCGATCATGCTCTCTTTCCACGAATTACGAAAGACCTCTAGTTTTGTTTTCTTCCAGCTGCACTCCATTTTTCTGGCTGCTGTTTTAAACTGGTTCAGACCTGGGTCGGTCTATCAGGAGCTGTTTTAAACTGGTTCAGACCTGGGTCGGTCTATCAGGAGCTGTTTTAGACTTTAGATGTTGCTGATATTCTGTCTAAAGTTTCTGTTGTGTCTCAGGGTGAGGGTGGTACCGTGTTTGAGGTCAGAGGTCAGCAGCTGCTCCAGAGAGGTCAGCGGGGTCCCGGTGGATGACAGCGACTCCGTCTCCGTGGTCTCCATGCCCTCGCCCTCCTCTCGCGCGCCCTGCAGATCCAGCGGAGGAGCGTCCGCTGACTTCCTGTCCGCCTGCCCCTTCCTGCCCTGATGCAGCAGCACTGAGAGAGAGAGAGAGACGCTGAAGAACCACTGCAGCTGAGTGTGTGTGAGTGTGTGTGTGTGTGAGAGAGTGTGAGAGAGTGTGTGAGTGTGTGTGTGTGTGAGTGTGTGTGTGTGTGTGTGTGTGTGTGTGTGTCTCACCGCTGCTGGCCGGCTCTCTCTGCATCTGGAACAGCTGTGTCTCCAGCCGGCTGATCTGCTTCTGCAGTGTCTCCACCGTCCGGCTGTGCTCGTCCTGCTGGTGCCGCGTCTGCTCACGGAAGCTCGAGCGCAGGGCCTCCGTCTGAGCGCTCAGGTGAGCCGCACACTGGCCGTGTTCAGACCGCAGAGACGCCAGCTCCGACTGCAGAGACAGCAGCCTGGCACACACACACACACACACACACACACACACACAGCTCAAAGAACAGTCTCGTTTCCACTGACGAGCTCTCACACACCCGCAGCTTCTCAGGCAGTGAAAGAGGCTTGGGTCTCTCTCGGCCTCTTTGCTGACGCTCTCACACACACACACACACACACACACACACACACACACACACACACACACACACACCTCTCTCGCAGCTCCGCCTCTTTGCTGACGCTCTCCTGCAGGATCTTGTTGTGGCGCTCCAGAAGTGTGTCCTGCTCCATCTGCAGCTGCTGTAGTTCTGCTGTGCTGGACTGAAGGCTCTGCTGTGTTTCCTGCAGGCGTCTGCGCATCTGCTCCAGCACCGCCTCCGTCTGCTCTCTGAACACACACACACACACACTCTGAGCTGTGGAGAAGCACATGATCAGCCCGTGTGATAAACGCATCAGTGAATGATGGTCACCTCTCCTGTCTGAAGGCGTCGCCGTCGCTCTGGCCGGAGCTCTTGTGTTTCTGCTGCTTCAGGACATTGTGCACGCGCACCTTATAGCTCTCAAACTCACACACCGTCGCCGCCAGATCAGCCTGCAATGACAGAGTGTGTGTGTGAGAACACTACAGGACATCAGTGTGTGTGTGAGAACACTACAGGACATCAGTGTGTGTGTGAGAACACTGTCTCCTGTCTGATCTGTCTCCTATCACTGCTATCATCTAGAGCTACTGGAGTGCCTTAGGGCTCAGTGCTGGGGCCGCTTCTCTTCTCCATCTACATGTAATTTACTATGTGTTCTCCAGAACTTGTGTTCTGCAAGTGAACTGCAACATGTGGTGCAAAATCACTTTGAGCAGGAAATACACACACTTCCTCTCACTCTTCTGCTGGGTGTGATTCATCAGGAGCCGCTGGGGCCAGAAGCACACGCATGTAAAGGAGAGCAGACTGACAGAAGCACACGCATGTAAAGGAGAGCCGACTGACAGAAGCACACACATGTAAAGGAGAGCCGACTGACAGAAGCACACGCATGTAAAGGAGAGCAGACTGACAGAAGCACACGCATGTAAAGGAGAGCCGACTGACAGAAGCACACACATGTAAAGGAGAGCCGACTGACAGAAGCACACACATGTAAAGGAGAGCAGACTGACAGAAGCACACGCATGTAAAGGAGAGCAGACTTACAGAAGGACACGCATGTAAAGGAGAGCTGACTGACAGAAGCACACACATGTAAAGGAGAGCTGACTGACAGAAGCACACGCATGTAAAGGAGAGCCGACTGACAGAAGGACACGCATGTAAAGGAGAGCAGACTGACAGAAGGACACGCATGTAAAGGAGAGCAGACTGACAGAAGCACACGCATGTAAAGGAGAGCAGACTGACAGAAGCACACGCATGTAAAGGAGAGCCGACTGACAGAAGGACACGCATGTAAAGGAGAGCAGACTGACAAAAGGACACGCATGTAAAGGAGAGCAGACTGACAGAAGGACACGCATGTAAAGGAGAGCCGACTGACAGAAGCACAGGCATGTAAAGGAGAGCCGACTGACAGAAGCACAGGCATGTAAAGGAGAGCAGACTGACAGAAGGACACGCATGTAAAGGAGAGCCGACTGACAGAAGGACACGCATGTAAAGGAGAGCCGACTGACAGAAGCACAGGCATGTAAAGGAGAGCCGACTGACAGAAGCACACGCATGTAAAGGAGAGCCGACTGACAGAAGCACACGCATGTAAAGGAGAGCAGACTGACAGAAGGACACGCATGTAAAGGAGAGCAGACTGACAGAAGGACACGCATGTAAAGGAGAGCAGACTGACAGAAGGACACGCATGTAAAGGAGAGCCGACTGACAGAAGCACACGCATGTAGGGAGAGCAGACTGACAGAAGGACACGCATGTAAAGGAGAGCAGACTGACAGAAGGACACGCATGTAAAGGAGAGCAGACTGACAGAAGGACACGCATGTAAAGGAGAGCCGACTGACAGAAGCACACGGATGTAAAGGAGAGCCGACTGACAGAAGCACACGCATGTAAAGGAGAGCAGACTGACAGAAGCACACGCATATAAAGGAGAGCAGACTGACAGAAAGACACGCATGTAAAGGAGAGCCGACTGACAGAAGCACACGCATGTAAAAGAGAGCCGACTGACAGAAGCACACGCATGTAAAGGAGAGCAGACTGACAGAAGGACACGCATGTAAAGGAGAGCAGACTGACAGAAGGACACGCATGTAAAGGAGAGCAGACTGACAGAAGGACACGCATGTAAAGGAGAGCCGACTGACAGAAGCACACGGATGTAAAGGAGAGCCGACTGACAGAAGCACACACATGTAAAGGAGAGCCGACTGACAGAAGGACACGCATGTAAAGGAGAGCCGACTGACAGAAGGACACGCATGTAAAGGAGAGCCGACTGACAGAAGCACACGCATGTAAAGGAGAGCCGACTGACAGAAGCACACACATGTAAAGGAGAGCCGAATGACAGAAGCACACGCATGTAAAGAAGAGCAGACTGACAGAAAGACACGCATGTAAAGGAGAGCCGACTGACAGAAGCACACGCATGTAAAAGAGAGCCGACTGACAGAAGCACACGCATGTAAAGGAGAGCAGACTGACAGAAGGACACGCATGTAAAGGAGAGCAGACTGACAGAAGGACACGCATGTAAAGGAGAGCAGACTGACAGAAGGACACGCATGTAAAGGAGAGCCGACTGACAGAAGCACACGGATGTAAAGGAGAGCCGACTGACAGAAGCACACACATGTAAAGGAGAGCCGACTGACAGAAGGACACGCATGTAAAGGAGAGCCGACTGACAGAAGGACACGCATGTAAAGGAGAGCCGACTGACAGAAGCACACGCATGTAAAGGAGAGCCGACTGACAGAAGCACACACATGTAAAGGAGAGCCGACTGACAGAAGCACACGCATGTAAAGGAGAGCCGACTGACATAAGCACACGCATGTAAAGGAGAGCAGACTGACAGAAGCACACGCATGTAAAGGAGAGCAGACTGACAGAAGGACACGCATGTAAAGGAGAGCCGACTGACAGAAGCACACGGATGTAAAGGAGAGCCGACTGACAGAAGCACACGCATGTAAAGGAGAGCAGACTGACAGAAGCACACGCATGTAAAGGAGAGCCGACTGACAGAAGCACACGCATGTAAAGGAGAGCCGACTTACAGAAGGACACGCATGTAAAGGAGAGCAGACTGACAGAAGCACACGCATGTAAAGGAGAGCCGACTGACAGAAGGACACGCATGTAAAGGAGAGCAGACTGACAGAAGCACACGCATGTAAAGGAGAGCAGACTGACAGAAGGACACGCATGTAAAGGAGAGCCGACTGACAGAAGGACACGCATGTAAAGGAGAGCAGACTGACAGAAGCACACGCATGTAAAGGAGAGCAGACTGACAGAAGCACACGCATGTAAAGGAGAGCAGACTGACAGAAGCACACGCATGTAAAGGAGAGCAGACTGACAGAAGCACACGCATGTAAAGGAGAGCAGACTGACAGAAGCACACGCATGTAAAGGAGAGCCGACTGACAGAAGCACACGCATGTAAAGGAGAGCCGACTGACAGAAGCACACGCATGTAAAGGAGAGCAGACTGACAGAAGCACACGCATATAAAGGAGAGCCGACTGACAGAAGCACACGCATGTAAAGGAGAGCAGACTGACAGAAGCACACGCATGTAAAGGAGAGCAGACTGACAGAAGCACACGCATGTAAAGGAGAGCAGACTGACAGAAGCACACGCATGTAAAGGAGAGCCGACTGACAGAAGCACACGCATATAAAGGAGAGCCGACTGACAGTAGGACACGCATGTGAAGGAGAGCAGACTGACAGAAGGACACGCATGTAAAGGAGAGCAGACTGACAGAAGGACACGCATGTAAAGGAGAGCAGACTGACAGAAGGACACCCATGTAAAGGAGAGCCGACTGACAGAAGGACACGCATGTAAAGGAGAGCCGACTGACAGAAGCACACGGATGTAAAGGAGAGCCGACTGACAGAAGCACACACATGTAAAGGAGAGCCGACTGACAGAAGGACACGCATGTAAAGGAGAGCCGCCTGACAGAAGGACACGCATGTAAAGGAGAGCCGACTGACATAAGCACACGCATGTAAAGGAGAGCCGACTGACAGAAGCACACGCATGTAAAGGAGAGCCGACTTACAGAAGGACACGCATGTAAAGGAGAGCAGACTGACAGAAGGACACGCATGTAAAGGAGAGCAGACTGACAGAAGCACACGCATGTAAATGAGAGCCGACTGACAGAAGGACACGCATGTAAAGGAGAGCCGACTGACAGAAGGACACGCATGTAAAGGAGAGCAGACTGACAGAAGCACACGCATGTAAAGGAGAGCAGACTGACAGAAGGACACGCATGTAAAGGAGAGCCGACTGACAGAAGGACACGCATGTAAAGGAGAGCCGACTGACAGAAGCACACGCATGTAAAGGAGAGCCGACTGACAGAAGCACACACATGTAAAGGAGAGCCGACTGACAGAAGCACACGCATGTAAAGGAGAGCCGACTGACATAAGCACACGCATGTAAAGAAGAGCCGACTGACAGAAGCACACGCATGTAAAGGAGAGCCGACTTACAGAAGGACACGCATGTAAAGGAGAGCAGACTGACAGAAGGACACGCATGTAAAGGAGAGCAGACTGACAGAAGCACACGCATGTAAAGGAGAGCCGAGTGACAGAAGGACACGCATGTAAAGGAGAGCCGACTGACAGAAGGACACGCATGTAAAGGAGAGCAGACTGACAGAAGCACACGCTTCTCTCAGTCGGCTCTCCTTTATATGCGTGTGCTTCTGTCAGTCTGCTCTCCTACACACGCATGCAGACTGACAGAAGCACACGCATGTAAAGGAGAGCCGAGTGACAGAAGGACACGCATGTAAAGGAGAGCAGACTGACAGAAGGACACGCATGTAAAGGAGAGCAGACTGACAGAAGCACACGCATGTAAAGGAGAGCCGAGTGACAGAAGGACACGCATGTAAAGGAGAGCAGACTGACAGAAGGACACGCATGTAAAGGAGAGCAGACTGACAGAAGGACACGCATGTAAAGGAGAGCAGACTGACAGAAGCACACGCATGTAAAGGAGAGCCGACTGACAGAAGCACACGCATGTAAAGGAGAGCAGACTGACAGAAGGACACGCATGTAACGGAGAGCTGACTGACAGAAGCACACGCATGTAAAGGAGAGCAGACTGACTGAAGGACACGCATATAAAGGAGAGCCGACTGACAGAAGCACACGCATGTAAAGGAGAGCAGACTGACAGAAGGACACGCATGTAAAGGAGAGCAGACTGACAGAAGGACACGCATGTAAAGGAGAGCAGACTAACAAAAGGACACGCATGTAAAGGAGAGCCGACTGACAGAAGCACACGGATGTAAAGGAGAGCCGACTGACAGAAGCACACGCATGTAAAGGAGAGCCGACTGACAGAAGGACACGCATGTAAAGGAGAGCCGACTGACAGAAGCACAGGCATGTAAAGGAGAGCCGACTGACAGAAGCACACGCATGTAAAGGAGAGCAGACTGACAGAAGCACACGCATGTAAAGGAGAGCCGACTGACAGAAGCACACGCATGTAAAGGAGAGCAGACTGACAGAAGGACACGCATGTAAAGGAGAGCAGACTGACAGAAGGACACGCATGTAAAGGAGAGCAGACTGACAGAAGGACACGCATGTAAAGGAGAGCCGACTGACAGAAGCACACGCATGTAGGGAGAGCAGACTGACAGAAGGACACGCATGTAAAGGAGAGCAGACTGACAGAAGGACACGCATGTAAAGGAGAGCCGACTGACAGAAGCACACGGATGTAAAGGAGAGCCGACTGACAGAAGCACACGCATGTAAAGGAGAGCAGACTGACAGAAGCACACGCATATAAAGGAGAGCAGACTGACAGAAAGACACGCATGTAAAGGAGAGCCGACTGACAGAAGCACACGCATGTAAAAGAGAGCCGACTGACAGAAGCACACGCATGTAAAGGAGAGCAGACTGACAGAAAGACACGCATGTAAAGGAGAGCAGACTGACAGAAGGACACGCATGTAAAGGAGAGCAGACTGACAGAAGGACACGCATGTAAAGGAGAGCCGACTGACAGAAGCACACGGATGTAAAGGAGAGCCGACTGACAGAAGCACACACATGTAAAGGAGAGCCGACTGACAGAAGGACACGCATGTAAAGGAGAGCCGACTGACAGAAGGACACGCATGTAAAGGAGAGCCGACTGACAGAAGCACACGCATGTAAAGGAGAGCCGACTGACAGAAGCACACACATGTAAAGGAGAGCCGACTGACAGAAGCACACGCATGTAAAGAAGAGCAGACTGACAGAAAGACACGCATGTAAAGGAGAGCCGACTGACAGAAGCACACGCATGTAAAAGAGAGCCGACTGACAGAAGCACACGCATGTAAAGGAGAGCAGACTGACAGAAGGACACGCATGTAAAGGAGAGCAGACTGACAGAAGGACACGCATGTAAAGGAGAGCAGACTGACAGAAGGACACGCATGTAAAGGAGAGCAGACTGACAGAAGGACACGCATGTAAAGGAGAGCCGACTGACAGAAGGACACGCATGTAAAGGAGAGCCGACTGACAGAAGGACACGCATGTAAAGGAGAGCCGACTGACAGAAGCACACGCATGTAAAGGAGAGCCGACTGACAGAAGCACACACATGTAAAGGAGAGCCGACTGACAGAAGCACACGCATGTAAAGGAGAGCCGACTGACATAAGCACACGCATGTAAAGGAGAGCAGACTGACAGAAGCACACGCATGTAAAGGAGAGCAGACTGACAGAAGGACACGCATGTAAAGGAGAGCCGACTGACAGAAGCACACGGATGTAAAGGAGAGCCGACTGACAGAAGCACACGCATGTAAAGGAGAGCAGACTGACAGAAGCACACGCATGTAAAGGAGAGCCGACTGACAGAAGCACACGCATGTAAAGGAGAGCCGACTTACAGAAGGACACGCATGTAAAGGAGAGCAGCCTGACAGAAGCACACGCATGTAAAGGAGAGCCGACTGACAGAAGGACACGCATGTAAAGGAGAGCAGACTGACAGAAGCACACGCATGTAAAGGAGAGCAGACTGATAGAAGGACACGCATGTAAAGGAGAGCCGACTGACAGAAGGACACGCATGTAAAGGAGAGCAGACTGACAGAAGCACACGCATGTAAAGGAGAGCAGACTGACAGAAGCACACGCATGTAAAGGAGAGCAGACTGACAGAAGCACACGCATGTAAAGGAGAGCAGACTGACAGAAGCACACGCATGTAAAGGAGAGCCGACTGGCAGAAGCACACGCATGTAAAGGAGAGCCGACTGACAGAAGCACACGCATGTAAAGGAGAGCAGACTGACAGAAGCACACGCATATAAAGGAGAGCCGACTGACAGAAGCACACGCATGTAAAGGAGAGCAGACTGACAGAAGCACACGCATGTAAAGGAGAGCAGACTGACAGAAGCACACGCATGTAAAGGAGAGCAGACTGACAGAAGCACACGCATGTAAAGGAGAGCCGACTGACAGAAGCACACGCATATAAAGGAGAGCCGACTGACAGAAGCACACGCATGTAAAGGAGAGCAGACTGACAGAAGGACACGCATGTAAAGGAGAGCCGACTTACAGAAGGACACGCATGTAAAGGAGAGCAGACTGACAGAAGGACACGCATGTAAAGGAGAGCCGACTGACAGAAGGACACGCATGTAAAGGAGAGCCGACTGACAGAAGCACACGGATGTAAAGGAGAGCCGACTGACAGAAGCACACACATGTAAAGGAGAGCCGACTGACAGAAGGACACGCATGTAAAGGAGAGCCGCCTGACAGAAGGACACGCATGTAAAGGAGAGCCGACTGACATAAGCACACGCATGTAAAGGAGAGCCGACTGACAGAAGCACACGCATGTAAAGGAGAGCCGACTTACAGAAGGACACGCATGTAAAGGAGAGCAGACTGACAGAAGGACACGCATGTAAAGGAGAGCAGACTGACAGAAGCACACGCATGTAAAGGAGAGCCGACTGACAGAAGGACACGCATGTAAAGGAGAGCCGACTGACAGAAGGACACGCATGTAAAGGAGAGCAGACTGACAGAAGCACACGCATGTAAAGGAGAGCAGACTGACAGAAGGACACGCATGTAAAGGAGAGCCGACTGACAGAAGGACACGCATGTAAAGGAGAGCCGACTGACAGAAGCACACGCATGTAAAGGAGAGCCGACTGACAGAAGCACACACATGTAAAGGAGAGCCGACTGACAGAAGCACACGCATGTAAAGGAGAGCTGACTGACATAAGCACACGCATGTAAAGAAGAGCCGACTGACAGAAGCACACGCATGTAAAGGAGAGCCGACTTACAGAAGGACACGCATGTAAAGGAGAGCAGACTGACAGAAGGACACGCATGTAAAGGAGAGCAGACTGACAGAAGCACACGCATGTAAAGGAGAGCCGAGTGACAGAAGGACACGCATGTAAAGGAGAGCCGACTGACAGAAGGACACGCATGTAAAGGAGAGCAGACTGACAGAAGCACACGCTTCTCTCAGTCGGCTCTCCTTTATATGCGTGTGCTTCTGTCAGTCTGCTCTCCTACACACGCATGCAGACTGACAGAAGCACACGCATGTAAAGGAGAGCCGAGTGACAGAAGGACACGCATGTAAAGGAGAGCAGACTGACAGAAGGACACGCATGTAAAGGAGAGCCGACTTACAGAAGGACACGCATGTAAAGGAGAGCAGACTGACAGAAGGACACGCATGTAAAGGAGAGCCGACTGACAGAAGGACACGCATGTAAAGGAGAGCCGACTGACAGAAGCACACGGATGTAAAGGAGAGCCGACTGACAGAAGCACACACATGTAAAGGAGAGCCGACTGACAGAAGGACACGCATGTAAAGGAGAGCCGCCTGACAGAAGGACACGCATGTAAAGGAGAGCCGACTGACATAAGCACACGCATGTAAAGGAGAGCCGACTGACAGAAGCACACGCATGTAAAGGAGAGCCGACTTACAGAAGGACACGCATGTAAAGGAGAGCAGACTGACAGAAGGACACGCATGTAAAGGAGAGCAGACTGACAGAAGCACACGCATGTAAAGGAGAGCCGACTGACAGAAGGACACGCATGTAAAGGAGAGCCGACTGACAGAAGGACACGCATGTAAAGGAGAGCAGACTGACAGAAGCACACGCATGTAAAGGAGAGCAGACTGACAGAAGGACACGCATGTAAAGGAGAGCCGACTGACAGAAGGACACGCATGTAAAGGAGAGCCGACTGACAGAAGCACACGCATGTAAAGGAGAGCCGACTGACAGAAGCACACACATGTAAAGGAGAGCCGACTGACAGAAGCACACGCATGTAAAGGAGAGCTGACTGACATAAGCACACGCATGTAAAGAAGAGCCGACTGACAGAAGCACACGCATGTAAAGGAGAGCCGACTTACAGAAGGACACGCATGTAAAGGAGAGCAGACTGACAGAAGGACACGCATGTAAAGGAGAGCAGACTGACAGAAGCACACGCATGTAAAGGAGAGCCGAGTGACAGAAGGACACGCATGTAAAGGAGAGCCGACTGACAGAAGGACACGCATGTAAAGGAGAGCAGACTGACAGAAGCACACGCTTCTCTCAGTCGGCTCTCCTTTATATGCGTGTGCTTCTGTCAGTCTGCTCTCCTACACACGCATGCAGACTGACAGAAGCACACGCATGTAAAGGAGAGCCGAGTGACAGAAGGACACGCATGTAAAGGAGAGCAGACTGACAGAAGGACACGCATGTAAAGGAGAGCAGACTGACAGAAGCACACGCATGTAAAGGAGAGCCGAGTGACAGAAGGACACGCATGTAAAGGAGAGCAGACTGACAGAAGGACACGCATGTAAAGGAGAGCAGACTGACAGAAGGACACGCATGTAAAGGAGAGCAGACTGACAGAAGGACACGCATGTAAAGGAGAGCAGACTGACAGAAGCACACGCATGTAAAGGAGAGCCGACTGACAGAAGCACACGCATGTAAAGGAGAGCAGACTGACAGAAGGACACGCATGTAACGGAGAGCTGACTGACAGAAGCACACGCATGTAAAGGAGAGCAGACTGACTGAAGGACACGCATATAAAGGAGAGCCGACTGACAGAAGCACACGCATGTAAAGGAGAGCAGACTGACAGAAGCACACGCATGTAAAGGAGAGCCGACTGACAGAAGGACACGGATGTAAAGGAGAGCAGACTGACAGAAGCACACGCATGTAAAGGAGAGCCGACTGACAGAAGCACACGCATGTAAAGGAGAGCCGACTGACAGAAGCACACGCATGTAAAGGAGAGCAGACTGACAGAAGCACACGCATGTAAAGGAGAGCAGACTGACAGAAGCACACGCATGTAAAGGAGAGCCGAATGACAGAAGCACACACATGTAAAGGAGAGCCGACTGACAGAAGCACACGCATGTAAAGGAGAGCAGACTGACAGAAGGACACGCATGTAAAGGAGAGCAGACTGACAGAAGCACACGCATGTAAAGGAGAGCCGACTGACAGAAGCACACGCATGTAAAGGAGAGCCGACTGACAGAAGCACACACATGTAAAGGAGAGCCGACTGACAGAAGCACACGCATGTAAAGGAGAGCCGACTGACAGAAGCACACACATGTAAAGGAGAGCAGACTGACAGAAGCACACGCATGTAAAGGAGAGCAGACTGACAGAAGCACACGCATGTAAAGGAGAGCCGACTGACAGAAGCACACACATGTAAAGGAGAGCCGACTGACAGAAGCACACGCATGTAAAGGAGAGCAGACTGACAGAAGGACACGCATGTAAAGGAGAGCCGACTGACAGAAGCACACACATGTAAAGGAGAGCAGACTGACAGAAGGACACGCATGTAAAGGAGAGCCGACTGACAGAAGCACACGCATGTAAAGGAGAGCCGACTGACAGAAGCACACACATGTAAAGGAGAGCAGACTGACAGAAGCACACACATGTAAAGGAGAGCAGACTGACAGAAGGACACGCATGTAAAGGAGAGCAGACTGACAGAAGGACACGCATGTAAAGGAGAGCAGACTGACAGAAGCACACGCATGTAAAGGAGAGCAGACTGACAGAAGGACACGCATGTAAAGGAGAGCCGACTGACAGAAGCACACGCATGTAAAGGAGAGCCGACTGACAGAAGGACACGCATGTAAAGGAGAGCAGACTGACAGAAGCACACGCATGTAAAGGAGAGCAGACTGACAGAAGCACACGCATGTAAAGGAGAGCAGACTGACAGAAGCACACGCATGTAAAGGAGAGCAGACTGACAGAAGCACACGCATGTAAAGCACACGTGAGAATGCGGAGCACCTTGGCGGCCGCGCTCTCGTCCTGCAGGGCCTTCAGGCGGAGTGTGTGTGAGCTGGACGAGCGCTGGAGTTGCTCGCTCATCTGCTTCAGCTGCTCCTGCAGACGGTGACGCTCCGCTGTCAGATCACTGCACTGGATCTGAGACACACACACACACACACACACACACACACACACACACACACATCATCATTAACACACACACCATCATCATCATCATCATCATCATCATCATCATCATACAGAGTCAACACACACACACACATCTCACATGCAGTGATTAGGTTGACGTCACTGCCGGAGAATAACCTGATTTATTAATAAAGTCCAGTAAACACTGTGTTATTGGTTTGTGTGTCCAGTTGGCTGATGGGTTGATTCAATGACATGATGTGTGTGTGTGTGTGTGTGTGTGTGTGTGAGAATGTGTCCTACCTTACACTCCTCCAGCTGCTGCTGATGGGTCTCCAGATCTGCTCTCAGAGACGCCTGACTGAGCATCTGCGCAGCTTCCTGTGGAGAGTCACAGCACATCAGACGGGCCTTCAACAGCACATCAACTCCTCCATCTGTCTGTCCATCCATCCATACGTCTATCCATCCATCTCAGACATACAGACAGACAGGTCATCAACAGCACATCAACTCCTCCATCTGTCTGTCCATCCATCCATACGTCTATCCATCCATCTCAGACATACAGACAGACAGGTCATCAACAGCACATCAACTCCTCCATCTGTCTGTCCATCCATCCATACGTCTATCCATCCATCTCAGACATACAGACAGACAGGTCATCAACAGCACATCAACTCCTCCATCTGTCTGTCTATCCATCCATACGTCTATCCATCCATCTCAGACATACAGACAGACAAACAGACAGACAGGTCAGTATGGAGTACCGCAAGGCTCAGTGCTAGGACCGCTACTCTTCACCCTGTACATGCTACCACTGGGAGATATCATTAGGAAGCATGGCGTTAGTTTTCATTGTTATGCTGACGATACTCAGCTCTAGATTTCTTCACGCCCTGAAGAAACTTACCAATTCACAAGATTAACGGAATGCAGAGCTGATATAAAACATTGGATGACCGGTAATTTCCTGCAACTCAATTCAGAAAAAAATGATTTTTTAATTATTGGACAAAAAAGCTCCACAAGTAGTAACCTAGAATACTGTCTAACACTTGATGGCTGCTCTGTCAAGTCCTCGTCGTCAGTGAGGAACCTGGGTGTGCTCTTTGATACCACACACACACACACACACACACTCGTTGTCAGTGAGGAACCTGGGTGTGCTCTTTGATACCACACACACACACACACACACACACACACATACACACTCGTCGTCAGTGAGGAACCTGGGTGTGCTCTTTGATACCACACACACACACACACACACACGGTCAGTGAGGAACCTGGGTGTGCTCTTTGATACCACACACACACACACACACACACACACACACACGGTCAGTGAGGAACCTGGGTGTGCTCTTTGATACCACACACACACACACACACACACACACACACACACACACACACACACACACACACACACACACACACACACACACACACACACACACACACACACATACACACTCGTCGTCAGTGAGGAACCTGGGTGTGCTCTTTGATACCAATCTCTCGTTTGAAAGCCACGTTTCTAGCATCTGTAAAACTGCATTCTACCATCTTAAAAATATATCTAAATTAGGGCTCATGCTCTCAATGCCAAATGCTGAACAGTGAGTTGATGCGTTCATGAGCTGTAGATCAGTGGTTCCCAACCTTTTTTACTCGAAGGCCCTCCTCCTCTCCGAATCAATACTGCAAGGCCCACCAACCCAAATAGTCAGAAATGTGTTGTTATTAAAGCTCCTGAAGTTGTTCAGTGGAGAGCAGTGAGTGATAGTCTGTGGTTAGAGTCATATTATCAGCAGATACAGCAGCAGGTACTGTATATTACACTGCTGTCACTTTAACACACAGATCTAATACACACGTGAGATATCTTTACATTCACACACATAACCGACGGTGTTTATGTGAGCTGTGTGTGTTTTTGACAGTTAAAGCGCAGAGATGTGAAACATAACATGGTTTAATACTCACGGGACGCTCCGTCTGACACACAGCTTTCTGTGCGCCTGCTTCGGGTGTGTGTGCGCCTGCTTCGGGTGTGTGTGTGTGCGCTCAGAGAACTATATTTCAGAAGTTTAGACTGATATGGCTTTAAAACGCATCAGATCATAAACTCTCATGATGATGAAGAACTGCAGTGTCACATGAGCACGATAGAGATGATCATCAAAACCAATCAGAGGTTTCAGTTTTTGCCAGAGTATCCGAGGCACGAGCTGTACAGGCCCCGCCCTCTTGAGCAGAAGCTCATTTGCATTTAAAGACACGTACACATAAACAGCATGTTTTCCCTTCCACTCAAAACTGAGCATTTACAACATTTATACATTTATAATGAACAGTTATAATGAATGATCTGTGCTGAAACTTCACACACACATTCTGTCTTCTCATTCTCAGCTTTACTCTGCATGTAATTATGAAAGTTGATGTGATATTAATGTCTAATTAAAGGCTACATTTCCATGTATATTCCGAGCATGCCCGCAGAGACTGAATTAATGAGACTCACTTTTTGTTTTGCGTCTCCCAGCTCTTTTTTGGTTTTGACCAGCAGTTGTTTCATCCTGGAGGCTTTCTCCTCCGTCTGATCCAGCAGCGCCTTCAGCGACTCTGAGAGAAACACACATGATGAGCTGCATCAGCGTCTGATCCGCTCCAGCTGCAGGCGTTTCAGCCCTGGATCAACAGATGAGCTCTGAGCCGTACCCATCTCCTGCTGCAGACGCTGCTCCCGCTCCTTCTGTGTCTGGAGGAGCAGCTGCTGTTCCTCCATCTGCCGCTCTCTCTCAGAGAGCTTCAGATTCAGCTCCTTCACCAGCTTCTCATAGTCCGCCATCTCCATGTCCATCAGTGTGTTCTGCTGAGCGCCCTACAGAAGAGAAGAGCACTAGTGTCATCACTAACACATGATTCCTCTCAGCAAACACTGTCTGTCTGTCTGTCTGTCTGTCTGTCTGTCTGTCTGCCATCTCCATGTCCATCAGTGTGTTCTGCTGAGCGCCCTACAGAAGAGAAGAGCACTAGAGTCATCCCTAACACATGATTCCTCTCAGCAAACACTGTCTGTCTGTCTGTCTGTCTGTCTGTGTGTCTGTCTGTCTGTCTGTCTGTGTGTCTGTCTGTGTGTCTGTCTGTCTGTCTGTCTGTGTGTCTGTCATCTCCATGTCCATCAGTGTGTTCTGCTGAGCGCCCTACAGAAGAGAAGAGCACTAGTGTCATCACTAACACATGATTCCTCTCAGCAAACACTGTCTGTCTGTCTGTCTGTCTGTCTGTCTGTGTGTCTGTGTGTCTGTCTGTCTGTGTGTCTGTGTGTCTGTGTGTCTGTCTGCCAACTCCATGTCCATCAGTGTGTTCTGCTGAGCGCCCTACAGAAGAGAAGAGCACTAGTGTCATCACTAACACATGATTCCTCTCAGCAAACACTGTCTGTCTGTGTGTCTGTCTGTGTGTCTGTCTGTCTGTCTGTCTGTGTGTCTGTCTGTCTGTCATCTCCATGTCCATCAGTGTGTTCTGCTGAGCGCCCTACAGAAGAGAAGAGCACTAGAGTCATCACTAACACATGATTCCTCTCAGCAAACACTGTCTGTCTGTCTGTGTGTCTGTATGTCTGTGTGTCTGTCTGTCTGTCTGTCTGTCTGTCTGTCTGTGTGTCTGTGTGTCTGTGTGTCTGTCTGTGTGTCTGTGTGTCTGTGTGTCTGTCTGTGTGTCTGTGTGTCTGTGTGTCTGTGTGTCTGTCTGTCTGTCTGTCTGTCTGTCTGTCTGTCTGTCATCTCCATGTCCATCAGTGTGTTCTGCTGAGCGCCCTACAGAAGAGAAGAGCACTAGTGTCATCACTAACACATGATTCCTCTCAGCAAACACTGTCTGTCTGTCTGTCTGTCTGTCTGTCTGTCTGTCTGTCTGTCGTAAACTATACCTTTAATGCTTTTTTATTTAATATGGAAATATGTAATTATACTCTAAATAAGAAACTAAAATTGCCATTAGGTGGCGGTAAATGTCTTAATGATTGAGTCATTGATTGATTGAGTCATTGATTGATTGAGTCATTGATCGATTGAGTCATTGATTGAGTCATTGATTGATTGAGTCATTGATTGAGTCATTGATTGATTGAGTCATTGATCGATTGAGTCATTGATTGAGTCATTGATTGATTGATTGAGTCATTGATTGATTGAGTCATTGATTCGATTCGTTCAAACGGCTGATTCATTCAGGAGTGAAGTAAACGACTCTCTTATGAATGAACCATTGAATCACTGGTTCACCCGATGGATTCGCTCAACACCCGAATCAGAAATGAAACACCACTGTATGTCGCTCGGAGATGAACAGTGCTTTGGCTTTTTATTTTCGTTGGCAAAACTGAGAAAAACTGACAATATTGTGTCTAAAATAACAAAATATTAACTTCTTATTTATTGAACTGTTGTATAAAATCAGCATCACATCTACACTCGTGATATTCTGGACAGAAACATATGGAAAGATATTCCAGACAATATTCAAAAGGAATTGTGATTTGTTTGTGCATATGCTGGGACATAATGGAAACACAAATGCGTGATTTCCAATTGGTTTGGATTTTCTGGATTTCTGGATGGAAAGTCAATTCTGGATTTTTGATTAGGGGGCGTGGCATACTTTCAGACTATCAATAAACCCCGCCCTCAAGACTGATTGACGAAGGGTTGCGCATGCGCAGCGGACGGTGATGGCTGCTTAATATCGACGCTCTCCCTCAGTTGTCTATTTTTAGAATTATCTATCCCTACTAAGTGTTTTGCCGTGTTTCATGTAAATCCCTTGTTCTAGTGGCACTATAGATGGCATCTGAATGAGAATTAATCCACTCCCTGGTGAAGAAAAAGCATAAAGACGACGAGCGTCTTCACGACGCCATTGCTGAAATGCTCGATAAGCAACTGAGCGCCATAAAGCGAAGCATGACGACGATTGTTCGCGAGAAAATATCGACGTTCACTGCACGATTGGACTCGCTGGAAAAGGATGTCAAATCGTTCGGCAATAGATGTGACCGCATGCAGGCCACGGTGCGGGATGTTAAAAGGGACTCGACTGCTAGCAAGTCCTGCCTAGGGGAGCTTCAGGAGAAGCCATTTCTTTATGAAGTTAAGTCCAGACAAAATAACCTAAGGTTGGTGTGTCTACGGGAAGGAGCTGAAGGAGGGAATGCTATTCAGTTCTTGCAGACCCATATTCCCAAGTGGATCCGGCTCTACAAGGGAAGACGATCGAGATCGAATGGGCGCACCGCTTGTATGCGAACGAGGATTCCTCCAGGAATAGAGCGCGCACTTTGATTTCCAAGCTCATTCGCTACAATGACGGACAGGCGATCCTGCAGGGAGCCAGGAGCGCATCACCGTTGGTAATTTGCGGTTCTTTCCTGACTTCAGCAAGGGAACGTCCCAAAAGAGGAAAGCTATGGCTGTAGGGAGGAAACGCCTCCAACTACTAGGCATGGAGTCATTTCTGCTCTACCCTGCGTCGGTTAAAGTGCGTAACGGCCAGGAGCACTTGCTCTTCCAAACCCCCGGAGACCTGGAGCGTTTCATCTCGTCTCGGAGCGCCACTACGGAGAGGGATATCACCGCGCCTACAGCGATGTCTGAAGAGTAAATTCAGCCCTCTTGGTTATACATTATAGCTCTTCAATAGGGATATAGGTTTAATTTTCGCAGTGATGGACACTCAGGTGAGAGATGCTGATGTCTGAGTAACTGTTACCCCTCAAGTCCGAGTGCATGGCCTCGATTAGATTTGTTTTCCAGGCAGATAAGAGAGCGTGTTCTTCCTCTCTGCAAGCTGCCGATAGTAATTTGTTTTTGGAATTTATTTGCTGCTTCAACTATTATGTTAAAACTACCAGGGTTTGCTGTTTTTGTTATATTTTTATTTATATGTTTCACGGGGGTGAAATTCTCATCGATGCGTTTGGTTACTATGGGTTCTTCCGTCCCACGTTCAATTATATTGTGACAGAATGAGGAACTTTAATGTGATATCGTGGAATGTCAATGGTCTAAACTCTCCCATAAAAAGATCCAAATGTCTAGACTATCTGCATCGCAAACGGGCTGACATTGCCCTAATACAAGAATCGCATCTCAAGGCTTCTGACGTCACCCGTTTTCAAAATAGACATTTTAAACTGATAGCCTCTTCATCGCATATTAGTGCTTCAAGAGGAGTTATTATACTTCAGAACAGAAGATTCCCGTTTCTAGTAGAGAAAACGGGCGGGGACGAAAACGGGCGGTTTACATATGCTTCAGGCTCATGGAATAATTTAAAAATGGTTCTCTTCTCAGTATACTCCCCTAATAATTATGAGGTAGACTTTTTCCCATCTCTCACCAAATTCCTCCTTAACTTTGTCGACTACAATTTGGTCGTAGTTATGGATGCTAATGCAGTTTGTAATCTCTTAATTGATAGATCCCTTCCCTCGGTTCACGGCGATCAGGCTTCGCAGTCATTGAATGAGCTCATTGCTGATAACGATTTATGCGATATCTGGAGAGTGAAGATTGAGAACTGTGGAGACTATACTTTTTATTTCGCATGCCAGAAATCTTTCTCGAGGTTAGATTACATTCTGATTTCTAAATCCCTCACCCAAGGTGTAAACCATATTGATATTTTACCCATACTGATTTCAGATCACTCCGCTGTGATTTGTAATCTATCTCCTCCGATAATTCCCCTAAACTCCAAAAGGTGGCGTATGAATACAACTCTTTTGCAAAATGAAGATTTTGTGAAACAATTACGTTCTAAACTATCTCTGTTTCTAATAGAAAACTCGAGCTCAGCTACTAATCCACAAACCGTATGGGAAACAACCAAATGTTTCTTGAGAGGAAACTGTATTTCTTTCGCCTCCCATGTAAATAAATCCAGGATAAAACAATTAACTCATTTGGAGGCTCAGATTAAATGTGTAGAGAAGAAACTTTTACGGAACAGAAAAGCAGAATCTTGGGGAATTTAAAAACTGATTATAAGGCGATTCTACTAAAAAGGGTAGAATTTTTGATACACCGTACCAAACAAAATTATTATTTTAACGGAGAACGGCCAGGTAAACTAATGGCGTTAAGGTTGAAACGCAATGAGGCATTGGCCTCAATAACTGCCATTAAGGATAATGCAGAGGTTCTCCACACAGCTCCGGGTGATGTAAACAGGATATTTAAGGAATTCAATTCCTATTCAATTTAGATCTCCCCCAATTAAGCGAGGAGCAATGTGTCTTTCTTGATTCTCCAATAGAATTAAAAGAATTGAAGGAGGCTTTAGAGGCAATGAATAAGGGGAAGGCCCCTGGTCTCGATGGTTTACCCCCGGAGCTGTATCTGACGATATGGGATCTAATTGGACCACTCCTCCTTAACTCTATAAACTTTGCCATAGATACAAGATGTTTCCATAGGGACCAGAACACTGCTCTTATTTCTCTGCTTCTGAAAAAAGGGAAAGACCCCCTATTCTGCTCTAGCTACAGGCCAATTTCATTAATTGGTACGGATGTCAAGTTATATGCTAAAGTCCTAGCCTAGATCAGACGGGATTTCTTAAGGAACGTTTGGCTACAGATAACGTCTTGGCTTTGGCCCTCGTTTTATTCATATGATTCAGATCCTCTATGTTAATTCTTCTGCACGGGTCTCAACGGGGTTGTGCTGTTCGGAAGCAATCCCGTTGAATGGAGGCACTCGTCAGGGTTGCCCCTTATCGCCCCTGTTATTCGCCATTTCATTAGAGCCCTTAGCGCAGGCAATTCGGCAGGACCATATTATCTCTCCGATTACTCTAGGCGATTTCAAGCATTCTATCTCTCTTTTCGCGGATGATATCCTTCTCTACATGTCTAATGTTTCCTCATCTCTACCTCAGTGTCTTAAAATATTTAATGACTTTAGCATCATAAGTGGGTACAAAATCAACTGGGGAAAATCTGTATTAATGCCCTTGTCAGCGTCGACCAATATTGCATTAGCATCCTCCCTGATCCCAATTAGTAAGACATTTAAATATTTAGGCATTCAGATTTTTTCCTCACTCCAGACTATTTCTAAGGAAAATTATAATTCTTTATTTACTACTATCAGACAAGATTTACAAAGATGGGACGTTATTCTAACTTCACTGCAAGGCAGGATCGCAATGATTAAAATGAATATCCTCCCTCGACTTTTATTTCTGTTTTCTATGATCCCGTTATCTCCCCAAAGAACCTTTTTTAAAGAAATGGATTCCTTGATTACAAAATTCATTTGGAACAAGAAACGTCCAAGAATCAAACTCTTATCATTGCAGAGAAGATATGACAAAGGAGGCTTGTCACTACTAAACTTACAATTGTACTTTTGGGCATGTCAGCTGCGCTCTCTAAAGACTTGGTTAAAGGTTGACTCACAGATTGCCTGGCGGGACGTGGAAGCATCAGCTGTGCTCCCGCATCGGCTTCAGGATATTTTATTCATGGGATTAGCAAAAAAATATCTCAAGTTTGGGAATACAATTGTGCGCAATTCTCTTAAAATCTGGCATGAGGTGTGCAAATTCATGGGAAGTTCATCTAAGTTCACAGCTGAATCTCCGATTTGGCATAATCATAATTTGCAATCCGACAAAAGACTTGTTTTTAAGCCATGGTCGGATCAAGGTGTTGTAAGATTACAAATTTAAGAAAGTAAATTGTATTTAGCATTTAAGGTATAGATAATAATTCTGTAAAACTGGCCCAGCAGGAATCTCCTGCTGGAAAAACCCCAGTGAGCATTTGAGGTATAAAGGAAGATTGTTGAGTTTCCAGCAGGAGATTTCTGCCGGACCTGTTTTCAGACTCTCACCGTCGTTGCCTCTATGCGTTTGAATAGTTCTGCTGATTAGGAGTAGGATTGGTGATACTCTGTCTGGGCGGGTTTTCCCAAAACCTATATATTTAATTTACATGCTTTGTTCAACCTCAAATTCCCCCTTTGGAATGTATATATCAGGTATGCTGTTTGAGTCAGACTGTTTTCGGACGACCTGCAGCACAGAGAGTTCTCATTAAAAGAATAACTTCTGTTTGATCCCGAAGTCTCCTGGTCTTCATCTTCTGAGTTTCCTACACTTTAGAAGATAAAAGTTCACAACAGAGTACATACTCTGCGTGATTTATTCGACAACCAGGGCTTAAGGTCCTTTCAAGATCTGAAAGAGTGTTACAATCTTCCTGGTCATTCTTATTTTCTGTACTTCAGGTTGAGAAGCGCTATGCGCGCTTATGGATTCTTGGATTCTCACCCTCTGATGGACTGTGTGAATTTTCGCAGACGAGAGGAGCAGTGTCATTCATTTACAACAGACTGCTCATGCACGGATGTGGTATGCTTCCTATTACTACGATATGGGAAAAGGAATTGGCTCCTTGCAAACCAAACTGGGACTGAATATGGGACACTATACCGACGATGTCAAAAAATCTTGCCCATCAGTTAATACACTATAAACTGCTTCATAAGGCCTATGTTACTCCAAATATCTTGCACAAAATGAAGCGCTTGCCTACCCCTTCTGCTCACTCTGTAATTCTAATGGGTACCTATATGCACATGTTTTATGAGTGTCAACTTATTGGTAACTTCTGGGATGAGGTCTTTCAAGTTGTGACAGAACTATGTGATGAGGTTATCCTTAAACATCCCAGTCTCTGTCTGTTGAATGATGATGCAGATCTTGATCTGACTATTAGCCAGCGCAGGATTCTTCACACTGCTCTAACTGCAGAAAAAAAGATAATCTTCAAGATTTGGCATGAGCCTACAATTCCAGCAGCCAAACTGTGGCTCTTAGAACTCAAATATATTGCCCTGTTAGAACTCACCACAGCGAGAATTAACAAAGCTAAACCAAAAACACTTAAGTCCTGGACTGAATTTGTTACAAAATTATCCCATACATTAACTCGATAGGCCACCTTTACTGATTTTATCTGAATGTTAAGGAGGAGCAGGGAGAATCCTGGAGCTGTGCTGGTGTTGTCAATCCACCCTCCAATTTTTATTATTATTGTAATTTATACTATTTTTTTTTTATTTTATATTTTTTTTTTATTTATTATTATTTTTATTTTACTTTATTTTTCACAAGCAAACCCTGGTTTTGTACATAGTTATTTGTGGTCCCATATGTGGACCTTGTTCAAACCTGCAATAAATAAATAAACATAAAAAAAAGACTGATTGACAGTTGACTGTGTTAGGCAGAGGATTGTGGCAGGACGCAGAGGAAGTGAAATAGCAAATGAGTGATTTTCTATTGCTATTCCAAAATGGCAGGGTCATAACTCGAAAGACATTGGAATTGGAAACGGACTTTGTGTTTCCATTTGAAATTTGGCAGACATGTCACATAGACGGAAATGAAAACTATTTTCATCTGCAATTCCTTTTGAATATTGTCTGGAATATCATTCCATAGAAAAACAGCACTCGTGTGATATTGCGCTCGTTACTGATATATCTTAGCGATATCATATGATGCACTCAAACGAGTATTCTTGCCCCATAGGGCTATTCTCACTCATTCTACAGGCTCCATCACACATTCATTCACACATTCACATTCATCCACAGTGAGCTGCATCATATTCATCACAATCAACTGTAGGAAATATAAGATTAATTTAACCAGGTCTGGGGCGGGAGAGTGCGTTAAATGTGTTCATTTTGCCATAGTTAATTAAACCGAATGTGTTAAATCGCCAGCCCTACTGTCTGTAGCGCCCATCAGGAGATCTATGAATCTGTCTGTGGTGGCCACACTATGATGAGCTGAGGTGTGTGAATGTGTTAAATCACCAGCCCTACTGTCTGTAGCGCCCATCAGGAGATCTATGAATCTGTGGTGGCCACACTATGATGAGCTGAGGTGTGTGAATGTGTTAAATCGCCAGCCCTACTGTCTGTACGGCCCATCAGGAGATCTATGAATCTGTGGTGGCCACACTATGATGAGCTGAGGTGTGTGAATGTGTTAAATCACCAGCTCTACTGTCTGTAGCGCCCATCAGGAGATCTATGAATCTGTGGTGGCCACACTATGATGAGCTGAGGTGTGTGAATGTGTTAAATCACCAGCCCTACTGTCTGTAGCGCCCATCAGGAGATCTATGAATCTGTGGTGGCCACACTATGATGAGCTGAGGTGTGTGAATGTGTTAAATCACCAGCCCTACTGTCTGTAGCGCCCATCAGGAGATCTATGAATCTGTCTGTGGTGGCCACACTATGATGAGCTGAGGTGTGTGAACGTGCCTTTCTCAGCTGCTCGAGCTCCTGATCCGTCTGCTGGAGCTGGTGTTTGTGTCTGCTGAGCTGAGCCTGAAGCTCCTCCACCTCCTTCACGGCAGACTGATGGTCCTGGAGAAACACACACACACACACACATCTCTAATCCCAGCACGTGTGTATAAAGAGAGATCTGGCGTCAGGGAGTTGGGCTGGACCTTAGTCTTCTGCTCTCTGACGAGCCGCTCTGCCTCCAGGTCCCGCTCCAGCCCACTCTTCAGCTTCTGCGTCTCCAGCATCTGCGACTCCAGCTGTGTGAGGTTACCCTGCAGCATCTGGACACGGGCCGCCAGATCCTCTCGCTCTGATGACAGCAGCTCGTGCTGAGAGACAGAGAATCGGTAGATTAGTCGAGAGGACAAAATCATTAGATTAGTCGGAAAATAAAAAAATTAAACAATCGTTAGATTAATCGGCAGGACAAAATAAGCGATAGACTAGTCAATAGGAAAAATAATCGGTAGATTAGCCGACAGGAAAAATAAGCGTTAGATTAGTTGGTAGGACAAAATAATCGGTAGATTAACCGACAGGAAAAATAAACGTTAGATTAGTCGGCAGGGCAAAGTAATCGGTAGATTAGCCAGCAGAAAAAATAATCGTTAGATTAGTCGGTAGGACAAAATAATCGGTAAACTAGTCAGTAGGACAAAATAATCGTTAGACTAATCGGTAGGACAAAATAATCGTTAGATTAGGCAACAGGACAAAATAATCGTTAGTTTAGGCGACAGGACAAAATAATCTGTAGGCTAATCGGTAGGACAAAATAATCATTAGATTAGTCAGTAGGACAAAATAATCGTTAGATTAGTCAGTAGGACAAAATAATCGTTAGATTAGTTGGCAGGAAAAATAATTGGTCGATTAGTTGACAGGACAAAACAATCGTTAGATTAATCGGCAGGACAAAACAAGCAATAGATTAGTCGGTAGGACAAAATAATCGATAGATTAGCCGACAGGGAAAAATAATCGTCAGATCAGGTGGCAGGAAAATAATCGGTAGATTAGACGGCAGGGCAAAATAATCGGTAGACTAATCGGTAGGGCAAAATAATCGTTAGATTAGTCAGCAGGGCAAAATAATCGTTAGATTAGGCGACAGGACAAAATAATCGTTAGACTAATCGACAGGACAAAATAATCGGCAGATTAGTCAGTAGGACAAAATAATCGTTAGATTAGTCAGCAGGACAAAATAATCGTTAGATTAGTCAGTAGGACAAAATAATCATTAGATTAGTTGGCAGGAAAAATAATCGTCAGATCAGGCGGCAGGAAAAATAATCGTTAGATTAGTCAGTAGGACAAAATAATCGTTAGATTAGTCAGTAGGACAAAATAATCGTTAGATTAGTCAGTAGGACAAAATAATCATTAGATTAGTTGGCAGGAAAAATAATTGTTAGATTAGTCAGCAGGACAAAATAATCGGTAGATTAGTCGATAGGACAAAATAATCATTAGATTAGTTGGCAGGAAAAATAATTGTTAGATTAGTCAGCAGGACAAAATAATCGGTAGATTAGTTGGCAGGAAAAAGAATCATTAGATTAGTCGGTAGGACAAAACAATCGTCAGATTAGTCAGCACGACAAAATAACAGCTAGATTAATCGGCAGGACAAAATAATCGTTAAATTAATCGGTAGGAAAAATAATCGTTAGATTAGGCGACAGGACAAAATAATCGTTAGACTAATCGGTAGGACAAAATAATAGTTAGATTAGTCAGTAGGACACAATAATCATTAGATTAGTTGGCAGGACAAAACAATCGTCAGATTAGTCAGCACGACAAAATAACAGCTAGATTAATCGGCAGGACAAAATAAGCGTTAAATTAATCGGTAGGAAAAATAATCGTTAGATTAGGCGACAGGACAAAATAATCGTTAGACTAATCGGTAGGACAAAATAATAGTTAGATTAGTCAGTAGGACACAATAATCATTAGATTAGTTGGCAGGAAAAATAATCATTAGATTAGTCGACAGGACAAAATAATCGTCAGATTAGTCAGTAGGACAAAATAAGCGATAGATTAGTCGACAGGACAAAATAATCGTTAGATTAGTCGGCAGGACGAAATAATAATTAGATTAGTCGGTAGGACAAAATAATCATTAGATTAGTTGTCAGGAAAAATAATTGTTAGATTAGCCAGCAGGACAAAATAATCGGTAGATGAGTTGGCAGGAATAATAATCATTAGATTAGTCGGTAGGACAAAACAATCGTCAGATTAGTCAGTACGACAAAATAAGCGTTAGATTAGTCAGTAGGACAAAATAATCGTTAGATTAGTCGACAGGACAAAATAATCGTTAGACTAATCAGTAGGACAAAATAATAGTTAGATTAGTCAGTAGGACACAATAATAATTAGATTAGTTGGCAGGAAAAATAATCGTTAGATTAGTCGACAGGACAAAATAATCGGCACTTTAGTCAGCAGGACAAAATAAGCGATAGATTAGTCGACAGGACAAAATAATCGGCAGATTAGTCGGCAGGGCAAAATAATCGGTAGATTAGCCGATAGGAAAAATAATCGTTAGATTAGTCGGTAGAACAAAATAATCGGTAAACTAGTCAGTAGGACAAAATAATCGTTAGACTAATCGGTAGGACAAAATAATCGTTAGATTAGTCAACAGGACAAAATAATCGTAAGATTAGGCGACAGGACAAAATAATCGTTAGACTAATCGGTAGTACAAAATAATCGTTAGATTAGGCAACAGGACAAAATAATCATTAGATTAGGCGACAGGACAAAATAATCATTAGACTAATCAGTAGGACAAAATAATCATTAGATTAGTCAGTAGGACAAAATAATCGTTAGATTAGTCAGTAGGACAAAATAATCGTTAGATTAGTTGGCAGGAAAAATAATCGTTCGATTAGTTGACAGGACAAAACAACCGTTATATTAATCGGCAGGACAAAATAAGCAACAGATTAGTCGGTAGAACAAAATAATCGGTAGATTAGCCGGCAGGGAAAAATAATCGTCAGATCAGGTGGCAGGAAAAATAATCGATAGATTAGGCGACAGGGCAAAACAATCGGCAGACTAATCGGTAGGACAAAATAATCGTTAGATTAGTCAGCAGGACAAAATAATCGGTAGATTAGGCGACAGGACAAAATAATCGTTAGACTAATCGACAGGACAAAATAATCGGCAGATTAGTCAGTAGGACAAAATAATCGCTAGATTAGTTGGCAGGAAAAATAATCGTCAGATCAGGCTGCAGGAAAAATAATCGCTAGATTAGGCGACAGGACAAAATAATCGTTAGATTAGTCAGTAGGACAAAATAATCGTTAGATTAGTCAGTAGGACAAAATAATCGTTAGATTAGTCAGTAGGACAAAATAATCATTAGATTAGTTGGCAGGAAAAATAATTGTTAGATTAGTCAGCAGGACAAAATAATCGGTAGATGAGTTGGCAGGAAAAATAATCATTAGATTAGTCGGTAGGACAAAACAATCGTCAGATTAGTCAGTACGACAAAATAAGCGTTAGATTAGTCAGTAGGACAAAATAATCGTTAGATTAATCGACAGGACAAAATAATCATTAGATTAGTCGGTAGGACAAAACAATCGTCAGATTAGTCAGCAGGACAAAATAATAGCTAGATTAATCGGCAGGACAAAATAATCGTTAGATTAGTCGGTAGGGAAAATAATCGTTAGATTAGGCGACAGGACAAAATAATCGTTAGACTAATCGGTAGGACAAAATAATAGTTAGATTAGTCAGTAGGACACAATAATCATTAGATTAGTTGGCAGGAAAAATAATCGTTAGATTAGTCGACAGGACAAAATAATCGTCAGATTAGCCAGTAAGACAAAATAAGCGATAGATTAGTCGACAGGACAAAATAATCGTTAGATTAGTCGGCAGGACGAAATAATAATTAGATTAGTCGGTAGGACAAAATAATCATTAGATTAGTTGTCAGGAAAAATAATTGTTAGATTAGTCAGCAGGACAAAATAATCGGTAGATGAGGTGGCAGGAAAAATAATCATTAGATTAGTCGGTAGGACAAAACAATCGTCAGATTAGTCAGTACGACAAAATAAGCGTTAGATTAGTAAGTAGGACAAAATAATCGTTCGATTAGTCGACAGGACAAAATAATCATTAGATTAGTCGGTAGGACAAAACAATCGGCAGATTAGTCAGTAGGTCAAAACAATCGTCAGATTAGCCAACAGGACAAAATAATAGCTAGATTAATCGGCAGGACAAAATAATCGTTAGATTAGTCGGTAGGAAAAATAATCGTTAGATTAGGCGACAGGACAAAATAATCGTTAGACTAATCGGTAGGACAAAATAATAGTTAGATTAGTCAGTAGGACAAAATAATCGGCAGATTAGTCAGTAGGACACAATAATCATTAGATTAGTTGGCAGGAAAAATAATCGTTAGATTAGTCGACAGGACAAAATAATCGGCAGATTAGTCAGCAGGACAAAATAAGCGATAGATTAGTCGACAGGACAAAATAATCGTTAGATTAGTCGGCAGGACGAAATAATCATTAGATTAGCCGGTAGGACGAAATAATCGTCAGATTAGTTAGTAGGACCAAATAAGCGTTAGATTAGTCAGTAGGACAAAATAATCGTTAGATTAGTCGGTAGGACAAAATAATCGTTAGATTAGTCGGTAGGACAAATTAAGCGTTAGATTAGTCGGTAGGACAAAATAAGCGTTAGATTAGTCAGTAAGACAAAATAACCGTTAGATTAGTCAGTAGGACAAAATAATCGCTAGATTAGTCGGTAGGACAAAATAATCGTTAGATTAGTCGGCAGGACAAAATAATCGTTAGATTAGTCGGTAGGACAAAATCATCGTTAGATTAGTCGGTAGGACAAAAGCACCCTTAGATTAGTCGGTAGGACAAAAATCATCGTTAGATTAGTCGGTAGGACAAAAGCACCCTTAGATTAGTCAGCAGGACAAAATAATCGTTAAATTAGTCGGTAGGACAAAATAATCGCCAGATTAGTCGGTAGGACAAAATAATCGTTAGATTAGTCGGTAGGACAAAATAATTGTTAGATTAGTCAGTAGGACAAAATAACCGTTAGATTAGTCGACAGGACAAAATAATCGTTAGATTAGTCGGTAGGACAAAATAATCGTTAGATTAGTCAGTAAGACAAAATAATCGCGAGATTAGTCGGTAGGACAAAATAATCGTTAAAAGATTAGTTGGTAGGACAAAATCATCGTTAGATTAGTCGGTAGGACAAAATAATCGTTAGATTAGTCGGTAGGACAAAATAATCGTTAGATTACTCGGTAGGACAAAAATAATCGTTAGATTAGTCGGTAGGACAAAATTATCGTTAGATTAGTCAGTAGGACAAAATAACCGTTAGATTAGTCGGTAGGACAAAATAATCGTTAGATTAGTCGGTAGGACAAAATAAACGTTAGATTAGTCGGTAGGACAAAATAAGCGTTAGATTAGTCAGTAAGACAAAATAATCGTTAGATTAGTCGGTAAGACAAAATAACCGTTAGATTAGTCGGTAGGACAAAATAATCGTTAGATTAGTCGGCAGGACAAAATCATCGTTAGATTTAAAACTGTAATGATAAATCCCCCCGGCCATAACCCACTGGCTTTCCCCCTACGGTGGAGGGCGTGACTGAAGCACCTGCTGAACTGCATTCTGGAGCCGTTTGGTCAGATCCTCGTTGTGTTTATTGGCCTGCTCCAGCTTCTCTCGCTCCTGATCCAGCAGCTCAGTCTGCCGGTCGTAATCCTCCATCAGATTCTGCAATCATGTGTTTATTAGCACAGCAGCAGCTCTCCTCTGAACTAGGGCTAGAGGGAAGACCTGTACCTTATAGTCCTCTGCCCCGTGGATGATGTCCTTCATGGACCGGGACAGCCGGTCTCGTTCAGCCTTCAGCACCTCCACTTCCTCTCTCAGAGCGCCAGCCTAGCGGGACAAACACAGCCTGAGGAACAGCCCTAAGACACACTCGCAGAATAAGGACACACGCCAAACCTCTTTCTTGCTGTGGTCCAGCTCCTTCTTAGCCTTCACAGCGACGGCTTTGATCTTGTTCATGCGCTCATCCTTATCTTTGCTTGCTTTCTTCAGCATTTCTACACAACAGAAGAGTCTTCATCAGGGAAAGGGCTCAGGCTCATGGGGTTAAGAGTGTAAGAGGAAGGAACATACCCATCTCCTGAGATAACGCCTCCAGCTGTACATCAGACACCGCTGACTCTCTGACCGTCTGAAAACAGACGAGGAAAGAAAAAGAAGACCTCACTGTTACAAATTCTACAGTAATTCTGTACAGTAATTTTAAAAAACGTAGTTAATATATTTTTTATGGAACCTTGTTTTCGCCAACGAAGAAAAAATAAAGATTATTTATTTAAAGACTTCTCACAATTTTAACTTTTTTCTCAGAATTGCCTGACTTTCTCACAATTCCGACTTTATTTTGTGTAATTCTGATTTAATTTCACACAATTTTGAAATTTCGAATTACGATAACTCGCAATTCCCACTTAACTTGCACAATTTCAACATTATTTCTTGCAATTCCAACTTAATTTCTTCTGACTTTATAACTCGCAATTCCCACTTAATAACACGCAATTTCAACTTTATTTCTTGTAATTTCGACTTTATTTCTCGCAATTCCAACATACACACAATTTGTAATTCCAACTTTATAACTTGCAATTCCCGCTTAATAACGCACAATTCCAACATTATTTCACACAATTTTGTAATTTTGAATTTATTTCTCGCAATTCCCACTTAATAACTCGCAATTCCCACTTAACTCGCACAATTTCAACTTTATTTCTTGTAATTTTGACTTTATATCTTGCAATTCCAACTTTATTTCACACAATTTGTAATTCCGACTTTATTTCACACAATTTGACTTTATTTCACACAATTTTGTAATTCTGACTTTATAACTCGCAATTCCCACTTATTAACTCGCAATTTCGACTTTATTTCTTGTAATTTTGACTTTCTCTCACAATTCCAACATTATTTCACACAATTTTGTAATTTTGAATTTATTTCTCGCAATTCCCACTTAACTCGCACAATTTCAACTTTATTTCTTGTAATTTTGACTTTATATCTTGCAATTCCAACTTTATTTTACACAATTTGTAATTCCGACTTTATTTCACACAATTTGACTTTATTTCACACAATTTTGTAATTCTGACTTTATAACTCGCAATTCCCACTTATTAACTCGCAATTCCAACTTTATTTCTTGTAATTTCGACTTTATTCATTGCAATCTCGACTTTATTTCTTGTAATTCCGACTTTATTTCTCGCAATTCCAACTTTATTTCTTGTCATTTAGATTTTATTTCACACAATTTTGTAATTCTGACTTTATAACTCGCAATTCCCACTTATTAACTCGCAATTCCAACTTTATTTCTTGTAATTTCGACTTTATTCATTGCAATCTCGACTTTATTTCTTGTAATTCCGACTTTATTTCTCGCAATTCCAACTTTATTTCTTGTAATTTAGATTTTATTTCACACAATTTTGTAATTCTGACTTTATTTCTCGCAATTCCAACTTTATTTCTTGTCATTTTGATTTTATTTCACACAATTTCGACTTTATTTCTTGTAATTTCGACTTTATTACTTGCAATTCCAACTTTATTTATTGTAATTCCGACTTTATGTCTCGCAATTCTCAAGTCGTTTCACAGCCGGTCCTCCATCCAGACTGCTCTACTCTGGTCTTTAGACAGGGCTCAGGGGGCGTATTACAGAAACATTCTATCTTAGGTCTTAAGATAAGTTAATTTAGGATTTTTCACAATTTCGTATTACAGAAGCAAATCTTAACTTGATTTAGGATTCTTATCCTATCTTACAAAATCTCATCTTATCTGTAGTTAGGAAATCTTCGACCTGACAGTTGATTTCCTAACTCGATGCAGAGGTTTGTTACTAAGCAACCAACAACACGCAAACTGCTTCTGAGGTAAACCTAAAATCAAAATGTAGAAACAACCGCTTGCTTTTCATTTTAGTGCGGCAGAGACTGAAATTTTTATAAGCTCAGTTGAAAAGTTAAAGCCTGTTTTATAAATCGCCTTTTGCAAAAAAGAGAATAAGGCGTTAGTCACTTAAAGAATGAACTGGCATAAAGTTGGTTTGACGTTATTAGACGTTCGATATGCGCAAATTTAGGGGCCGTCTCTAAAGTTACATTCGACATTAGTATACACATTTCTAACGTCAATAGCATTTGAAGGGAATGATTTATAGCATCAACTGTAAAGTGTCAGCTATGATTCACACATTTTACATATTCCGTTCAAATGATATTGAAGTTAGAAATGTGTAGGTACCAAGTTTGAATGTAACTTTAGAGACGGCCCTTAAATTTGCGAATACCGAACATCCAGCATCAAACGGCTTGTTGGATCTGTAATCATGTTTGCAATTTCTCGCCTAACTGCAGAACCATGTGTGGTGGGAGTCTGTAATTAATTACAAGTATTTTATCATCAAAGCACAGCACATCCTCTGGGTCCTCCAAAAGTCTCTCCACCATCAAATGTTGCTGGTCTTTATAATTAATAAATGTAACGCTCTCTTGAAAAATGCTTTTTGTACTGTGATTTTTACCGTTTTGAAGTTTTAAAGTTGGGACACCAGTGGAGTTGTCCTAAAGTTAAGACAGCTTTTAGGATTTTTTGTCGAGTTAGGATGCTTCTGTAATACCCGTTTCCTGTCCATAGATAAGATTATCATTTAAGAAATGTCATTCTGTAATAGCCTTTGTCCTAAATGCGGTCCTAACAAACAGATAGGATAGGATTTTAAAGTCAAGATGTTTCTCTAATACGCCCCCAGGTCCCTCCTCTGAATGAATGTTACCTCTGCTATTCTTTACTTCCACATTCCAAACCTAGACACATATGATCTGCTTCGAGATAAGGTCAAGAAAACATTTTAGCCTGCAGTACAAACACACAATACCTGTAGGTGACCAACTTCTTCTTTGAGCTGAGATATTAGAGCGTCTTTGTCAGCAAGAACCTGTTTGGCCTCATGAACTTGTGCATCCGGTTCATCCGCCGGCTCTTTTTCATCTAAACTCTGGCTCAAGTCAGACACTTGAGTAAGCAGGCTGTGGTTTTCTGCCTTCAGCTTTTCATTCATGGCTTGCATTTCACTCAGGTCCTTCTGCAATCCCTCTGTATCCAACAGCACGTCCTCCAGACTGGCCTTCAGCAGGTGCTTCTCTCGGAGGAGCTCGTTGATGCGCTCCTGCAGCTCCTCCACCGACTGCCTCGCGCTCTCCAGCTCAGCCGTCAACCGCTCCACGCTTTCATCACACTGCTGGCTCAAGAGTGCCTTCTCCTCCTGAGATTTAGTCAAGAGATGGTTTATAAGGGTGGAGACATCAGATGTGCCATCAAGCTCTGTCTCGGGGAAATTCTGCTTGAGGATTTCAGCGATGTGGCACTGAACGTCAGAGACATGCTCCTGATGAGCGTCCATGTCTCGCCGAAGGGCGTTTCTCTCTTCCGACAGGCACACAATCTGAGACTGGGGAAGTTTGATGGGGTCTTGACACTCCTCCTGTCCAGCTTGAAAAGCAGAGAGCTCCTCCTCGTGAGCCCGTATACGCTCGTCCTTTTCAACAGTCTCTTCATAGGTCTTTATACGCTCATCCTTTTCAAGAGTCTTTATACGCTCATCCTTTCCAACGGCCTCCTCCTTGAGGGTCTTTATACGCTCATCCTTTCCAATTGTTTCCTCCTCAAGGGTCTTTATACGCTCATCCTTTCCAATGGTTTCCTCCTCAAGGGTCTTTATATGCTCATCCTTGCCAACGGTCTCCTCCTCAAGGGTCTTTATACGCTCATCCTTTCCAATTGTTTCCTCCTCAAGGGTCTTTATACGCTCATCCTTTCCAATTGTTTCCTCCTCAAGGGTCTTTATACGCTCATCCTTTCCAATTGTTTCCTCCTCAAGAGCCTTTATACGCTCGTCCTTTCCAATTGTTTCCTCCTCAAGGGTCTTTATACGCTCGTCCTTTCCAATTGTTTCCTCCTCAAGGGTCTTTATACGCTCATCCTTTCCAACGGTTTCCTCCTCTAGGGTCTTAATACGCTTGTCCTTTCCAACAGTCTCTTCTTCATAGGTCTTTATACGCTCCTCCTTTTCAAGAGTCTTTATACGCTCATCCTTTCCAACGGTTTCCTCCTCAAGGGTCTTTATACGCTCGTCCTTTCCAACGGTTTCCTCCTCAAGGGTCTTTATACGCTTGTCCTTTCCAACAGTTTCCTCCTCAAGGGTCTTTATACGCTCGTCCTTTCCAATGGTTTCCTCCTCCATGTTCTTTATACACTCGTCCTTTCCAACGGTTTCCTCCTCAAGGGTCTTTATACGCTCGTCCTTTCCAACGGTTTCCTCCTCCAGGGTCTTTATACGCTTGTCCTTTCCAACGGTTTCCTCCTCCAGGGTCTTTATACGCTTGTGCTTTCCAACAGTTTCCTCCTCAAGGGTCTTTATACGTTCGTCCTTTCCAACAGTTTCCTCCTCAAGGGTCTTTATACGCTCGTCCTTTCCAACGGTTTCCTCCTCAAGGGTCTTTATACGCTCGTCCTTTCCAACGGTTTCCTCCTCAAGGGTCTTTATACGCTCGTCCTTTCCAACGGTTTCCTCCTCCAGGGTCTTTATACGCTTGTGCTTTCCAACAGTTTCCTCCTCAAGGGTCTTTATACGTTCGTCCTTTCCAACAGTTTCCTCCTCAAGGGTCTTTATAAGCTCGTCCTTTCCAACGGTTTCCTCCTCAAGGGTCTTTATACGCTCGTCCTTTCCAACGGTTTCCTCCTCAAGGGTCTTTATACGCTCATCCTTTCCAATGGTTTCCTCCTCAAGGGTCTTTATACGCTCATCCTTTCCAATGGTTTCCTCCTCAAGGGTCTTTATACGTTTGTCCTTTCCAACAGTCTCGTCCTCGAGGGTCTTTATTCGCTCGTCCTTTCCAACGGTCTCCTCCTCGAGGGTCTTTATACGCTCATCCTTTTCCACTTTCATGGACAGCAGCTGATTCTCCAGATTACATACCTGCAGAAGCTGTACCTTGTGTTCATGTTCTTCTGATTCGGATGCCATGAACTTCAGCATCTCCTTGAACTCTAACACAAAAGTCTCCTTGCATTGTAGATACCCTAGGATGTCTTCGGTTTTGGATCTTAGGTCCTCAAGAGACACTGATACTGCTTGGTCCGACGTTTCCTCTGCATTTCTAATGTGCTCTAACAAACCATCCCTCTCTTGGAAGACGTTTTCAAGTTTCTCCTGCAGACCCTGAACCGAGGACGCCATTCGCTCCGTCATGGCTTTGTATTGCTTTATAAAGCGCTCTGTTCTGTCTTGGAGATCGACTGGCTTATGTGTGGTCATGCTCTCGTCTTCAGCAAGAGGTGAGCGTCTGTCCCGCTGCTTGTCGACAACATGCTGCACTTCTTCTGTCTGCTCTCTTTCAGCACTGGAGCTGAAGTCAATTTCCAGCTCCTTTGAGTCTCTGCAGGTGAACTCTTGTGAGGTTTGGGCTTCTTCAGAGATCCTACATTTGTCCACAGACGCATCGGCAAGGTCTCTGTTCATTTGAAGCTCATTGATTCTGAACTCCAGTTCTTCCTTCTCCACAGTGAACTCCTCTCGGACCTGCTTCAGCTCCGACTCCAGCTCCAGTTTTACATTTCTAAGAAACATAAGCTCTTCTCCAAACATCATGTTTTGAGACTGCAAATCCTCCAGCGCTAGTTTCAGCACGCCGCCCTCGTCGCTCGAGTCGTCCGAGGCCGGGAAGTCTGCCGACTGTTGTTTGGGAGGCCCTGCTCTATCCTCCTCTTCCTCCTGGACGTCCTGCAGGAAGCCCTCCTTCAGCGCCAGCTGCTCCGAAAGCTCGTCCTGAAGCAGGAGCAGCCGCTCGCGCTCCCTCTCGAAGTCTGCGGAGTTCAGCTCCATCTGCTCCTCCAGGTACCGGACGTCATCTTCATACTGCTTGTTTAGCCTCTCGATCTCCCGCTGCAGATTCTCGGCCTCCTGATGGGATTCAGTGAGGCTCATCTGGTGGGATTCTTTGAGCGCTTCAGTCGCAGCCGTCCACTGGTGCTTGGCTTCCTGCAGCTCTTCTTGAGTTTGAGATATCTTAGTCTCATATTCAGTACAGGCTGCCTTGAAGCTTGCAGTGAGCTCGGCTGTGCTTTTCTGCATTTCTGTGTACTCTCTATTTTTTAAGTCTAGTTCCTCCTGGAGAGCGGCTAATCTTCCCACTGTTTCCTGTAAATACAGTAAAGTCAGTTAGTTCTTTACAGTGGATTTTATGCTATATTAAATGTACTGTTACTGGAAGAACACCTGAAACTCACAGTCGCTGATGTAAAGTTACCTGTGCTTGTTTCTTGAACTCCTCATGTTCTTTGCGCAGTAAGGCGAGGCTCTGTTGACTCTCTGCCTTCTCCAGCAGCACAGCATTCATTCGCTCGCTCAACTCCTGTTGAAAGGATGAAAACAAACACTGAAACACATCCTCGTTACAGATCCTTCTGATGTGCAAACATATCCGTTCTCAGGGTCTCCTAACAGAACTGTATCTAGCAGGGCTCAACACTAAGCCTTTCCACACACAAGCCATCTGCACGCACTTTTTGGATATTTTCATCTCTACTGACATTAAATAAAGATCGCACCTCTTTATAATACTTTAATGTAGTTGCAAAGATTTAGTAAATAACTGGACAAAAACTTTGAGTAGGCTAATGTTTCCAACACGAGAAATCGTCCCCAATATAACAGAAGAAAACGAGAGATCTCAGAATATGTCGGCCACTGACGTAGTAGGATGCAGAAGCGCCGCCTCAAGCCCCGCCCACCGACTCATGGAGCTAAATGATGCGGATTCGTTTGTAAACAAGACACAGGTGGAGACTGGATCTGCAGACATATTGAGATTAAAACACAACGCTGTGCTTCTGGATCCGACAGGAACGCTGCAACACACTGATGTGAGTAAAACATGTGTTTATATGTGTTAGTATTGCATTATTACAGATTGTTTGATATCTATTGATTACACACCTCAGCACGCGCTAACAGGCTGGAGAAGCTGCTATTGGTTCATTCGGGATCGGACTCAGATTTGTAACGTTATGGGCCAGGGCTAGCAAAGCCCAAAGTCTTGAGGCTATGTGCTTTCAGACGGGCTCGTGTGTGCGTGTACGGTTTATGGTTTGTTATTCACTGATGATCGAGCGAAATTATACAGAAATAACATTCCAATTAATCGCGGGTGGATGAGATGAGTCATTGTGTGTGTTTGATAAAGACATGAGCCCTGGCTGTGGGCTGGAGATTCATTCCGGCTCCCGTTTGTCACACGCTTTCACTGACAGGGGAGCCGAAGCTAATTAAATATGCTAATCGTATCCAATCCTAAAGCTATTGTCTAGAGCTCTGCATTTCTGCCCGAGCCCGACTTATTTACGCCCCCCGGGCCGGGCTTCGGGCCTTTTTTAGGCTTCTGCTTCGTTTTATATTTTAGACATTCATTAATTAAAAGAAACAATGAGATATGCTGCACTGGTGGAAATAACATGAGACTGACACCACGACTGTCAAGACGGCAGTGTTTAGAGTATCACCGCAAATGAGTAAAGCAAGCCAACACGCAAACTGCTGAAACTGAAAGTAGGCTAAGTCTTAGATGCTCAAAAACACAATCATCTTCATTAAAACTAATGAGACTAAATGCTCTCACCAGTGCTCAGGTCGCTCATTCTCATAATGCCGTCTTTGATCTTGAGCTGATGAATAAATGCAGCTCATATCGGTTGCTTTCATTGATGTGAACTCCGTTAAATGTGCATATAGCGCGGGAATTGAAGATCGGATTTATATTCATTTTGTGGAGAGGTGTAAGGCAAGACAACCTGCATGTTTTTATTTTTATTTGTTTAGATTGTGTAGCCCATTTTGTTTGCGAGCGCCTACGATCAGCCTGCCTCAGCTTATCAGAAATGCTTTTTTACCGTGGTGGTGACAGTAGGCTAAACGTTTAAACTTACATGTGATATGCTTGAAGTGTGTTATATCTGTAGATTTTATTATAGACGAGTCAAGTGTTGATTTGAGAGGATAAAGTGTTGGGTTAACTCACTTTAACCCTCCAGCCCCCCCTCGCAGAACAGCCCTTAATCCCGCCCTCGTGGACACATTTGGGCACAAAGGTCACAAGTGTGATTCCAAAAATGTTTTTATATAAATGTTATATCACCATCTGTGATTAAATTTATTCTATAATTTTATGCCTTTTTTGTGATATTTGGGGTATTAATTTATTTATTTACCTCTAAAAGTACCATATTTTATATGTAAAATATGCTTTTTTTTGGTTATATTTAATAATTTTTTAACTTCAGTAAAAAAAAACATATCAGCAAGTCCAGAGAGCCAAAACCTAAAAATGTGGTGACATCTGGTGACCTATGATGGTATTATTTATTTTTTAAAGCTACACTATTAATAGCTAGTGGATGGCAATAAAACTCAATGGCTGCACATGGGCTGAACTTTTTAAACTTTTTTTTTAATTGCTAGTTATTGGTTCATTTAATGCCTTTGTGTGTGTGTGTGTGTGTGTGTGTGTGTGTGTGTGTGTGTGTGTGTGTGTGTGTGTGTGTGTGTAAGTGAGTGTGTGTGTTTGCCACATTGAGAATGTTGTATAGGCTCACTCCTTCATTTGTGTGTATGTATGATCTGCATTGTGCTGGATTTATTGATTTTTATTGGAGAAATAAATAAAAATATGCTCGGAATTACAGTTTTTTCCCACTCATTCCTATGGGTGCCCATTTTTGTCCACAAAGGCGGGATTAAGGAGATTTTTTTTCAAGCACTTAACATTGTAGAGTCTTTTGTGTGTGTTCAGGTGGCAAACTTAGGAAAAGTAGCCAAGTTTTGTACCGCTCAGATTAAGGAAAGTATTTTTTTTTAAAAACTAAATGATTTTGCTCACATTTTTCCAGAAGACAGCTTTGTCCTGATGAGTGTGTGATCAGCATGTTTAATGTCCTGATGAGTGTGAGATCAGCATGTTTAATGTCCTGATGAGTGTGAGATCAGCATGTTTAGTGTCCTGATGAGTGTGTGATCAGCATGTTTAATGTCCTGATGAGTGTGCGATCAGCATGTTTAATGTCCTGATGAGTGTGAGATCAGCATGTTTAGTGTCCTGATGAGTGTGAGATCAGCATGTTTAGTGTCCTGATGAGTGTGAGATCAGCATGTTTAATGTCCTGATGAGTGTGAGATCAGCATGTTTAGTGTCCTGATGAGTGTGTGATCAGCATGTTTAATGTCCTGATGACTGTGCGATCAGCATGTTTAATGTCCTGATGAGTGTGAGATCAGCATGTTTAATGTCCTGATGAGTGTGAGATCAGCATGTTTAGTGTCCTGATGAGTGTGAGATCAGCATGTTTAGTGTCCTGATGAGTGTGAGATCAGCATGTTTAATGTCCTGATGAGTGTGAGATCAGCATGTTTAGTGTCCTGATGAGTGTGAGATCAGCATGTTTAGTGTCCTGATGAGTGTGAGATCAGCATGTTTAATGTCCTGATGAGTGTGCGATCAGCATGTTTAATGTCCTGATGAGTGTGAGATCAGCATGTTTAATGTCCTGATGAGTGTGAGATCAGCATGTGAGATCAGCATGTTTAATGTCCTGATGAGTGTGTGATCAGCATGTGAGATCAGCATGTTTAGTGTCCTGATGAGTGTGAGATCAGCATGTTTAATGTCCTGATGAGTGTGCGATCAGCATGTTTAATGTCCTGATGAGTGTGCGATCAGCATGTTTAATGTCCTGATGAGTGTGCGATCAGCATGTTTAATGTCCTGATGAGTGTGCGATCAGCATGTTTAATGTCCTGATGAGTGTGAGATCAGCATGTTTAATGTCCTGATGAGTGTGAGATCAGCATGTTTAATGTCCTGATGAGTGTGAGATCAGCATGTTTAATGTCCTGATGAGTGTGAGATCAGCATGTTTAATGTCCTGATGAGTGTGAGATCAGCATGTTTAGTGTCCTGATGAGTGTGAGATCAGCATGTTTAATGTCCTGATGAGTGTGCGATCAGCATGTTTAATGTCCTGATGAGTGTGAGATCAGCATGTTTAGTGTCCTGATGAGTGTGCGATCAGCATGTTTAGTGTCCTGATGAGTGTGAGATCAGCATGTTTAGTGTCCTGATGAGTGTGAGATCAGCATGTTTAATGTCCTGATGAGTGTGAGATCAGCATGTTTAATGTCCTGATGAGTGTGAGATCAGCATGTTTAATGTCCTGATGAGTGTGAGATCAGCATGTTTAATGTCCTGATGAGTGTGAGATCAGCATGTTTAGTGTCCTGATGAGTGTGAGATCAGCATGTTTAATGTCCTGATGAGTGTGCGATCAGCATGTTTAATGTCCTGATGAGTGTGAGATCAGCATGTTTAATGTCCTGATGAGTGTGAGATCAGCATGTTTAATGTCCTGATGAGTGTGAGATCAGCATGTTTAATGTCCTGATGAGTGTGAGATCAGCATGTTTAATGTCCTGATGAGTGTGAGATCAGCATGTTTAATGTCCTGATGAGAGTGTGAGATCAGCATGTTTAATGTCCTGATGAGTGTGAGATCAGCATGTTTAATGTCCTGATGAGTGTGAGATCAGCATGTTTAGTGTCCTGATGAGTGTGAGATCAGCATGTTTAATGTCCTGATGAGTGTGCGATCAGCATGTTTAATGTCCTGATGAGTGTGAGATCAGCATGTTTAATGTCCTGATGAGTGTGAGATCAGCATGTTTAGTGTCCTGATGAGTGTGATATCAGCATGTTTAATGTCCTGATGAGTGTGCGATCAGCATGTTTAATGTCCTGATGAGTGTGCGATCAGCATGTTTAGTGTCCTGATGAGTGTGATATCAGCATGTTTAATGTCCTGATGAGTGTGCGATCAGCATGTTTAATGTCCTGATGAGTGTGCGATCAGCATGTTTAGTGTCCTGATGAGTGTGATATCAGCATGTTTAGTGTCCTGATGAGTGTGTGATCAGCATGTTTAGTGTCCTGATGAGTGTGAGATCAGCATGTTTAGTGTCCTGATGAGTGTGAGATCAGCATGTTTAATGTCCTGATGAGTGTGAGATCAGCATGTTTAATGTCCTGATGAGTGTGAGATCAGCATGTTTAGTGTCCTGATGAGTGTGAGATCAGCATGTTTAGTGTCCTGATGAGTGTGAGATCAGCATGTTTAGTGTCCTGATGAGTGTGAGATCAGCATGTTTAATGTCCTGATGAGTGTGAGATCAGCATGTTTAGGGTCCTGATGAGTGTGCGATCAGCATGTTTAATGTCCTGATGAGTGTGCGATCAGCATGTTTAGTGTCCTGATGAGTGTGCGATCAGCATGTTTAGTGTCCTGATGAGTGTGCGATCAGCATGTTTAATGTCGTGATGAGTGTGCGATCAGCATGTTTAGTGTCCTGATGAGTGTGCGATCAGCATGTTTAGTGTCCTGATGAGTGTGAGATCAGCATGTTTAATGTCCTGATGAGTGTGAGATCAGCATGTTTAATGTCCTGATGAGTGTGAGATCAGCATGTTTAATGTCCTGATGAGTGTGAGATCAGCATGTTTAATGTCCTGATGAGTGTGAGATCAGCATGTTTAATGTCCTGATGAGTGTGAGATCAGCATGTTTAATGTCCTGATGAGTGTGAGATCAGCATGTTTAATGTCCTGATGAGTGTGCGATCAGCATGTTTAATGTCCTGATGAGTGTGCGATCAGCATGTTTAATGTCCTGATGAGTGTGAGATCAGCATGTTTAGTGTCCTGATGAGTGTGAGATCAGCATGTTTAGTGTCCTGATGAGTGTGCGATCAGCATGTTTAATGTCCTGATGAGTGTGAGATCAGCATGTTTAATGTCCTGATGAGTGTGAGATCAGCATGTTTAGTGTCCTGATGAGTGTGCGATCAGCATGTTTAATGTCCTGATGAGTGTGAGATCAGCATGTTTAGTGTCCTGATGAGTGTGAGATCAGCATGTTTAGTGTCCTGATGAGTGTGAGATCAGCATGTTTAATGTCCTGATGAGTGTGAGATCAGCATGTTTAATGTCCTGATGAGTGTGCGATCAGCATGTTTAATGTCCTGATGAGTGTGAGATCAGCATGTTTAGTGTCCTGATGAGTGTGAGATCAGCATGTTTAATGTCCTGATGAGTGTGCGATCAGCATGTTTAATGTCCTGATGAGTGTGAGATCAGCATGTTTAGTGTCCTGATGAGTGTGATATCAGCATGTTTAATGTCCTGATGAGTGTGCGATCAGCATGTTTAATGTCCTGATGAGTGTGCGATCAGCATGTTTAGTGTCCTGATGAGTGTGATATCAGCATGTTTAATGTCCTGATGAGTGTGCGATCAGCATGTTTAATGTCCTGATGAGTGTGCGATCAGCATGTTTAGTGTCCTGATGAGTGTGATATCAGCATGTTTAGTGTCCTGATGAGTGTGTGATCAGCATGTTTAGTGTCCTGATGAGTGTGAGATCAGCATGTTTAGTGTCCTGATGAGTGTGAGATCAGCATGTTTAGTGTCCTGATGAGTGTGAGATCAGCATGTTTAGTGTCCTGATGAGTGTGAGATCAGCATGTTTAATGTCCTGATGAGTGTGAGATCAGCATGTTTAATGTCCTGATGAGTGTGAGATCAGCATGTTTAGTGTCCTGATGAGTGTGAGATCAGCATGTTTAATGTCCTGATGAGTGTGAGATCAGCATGTTTAGTGTCCTGATGAGTGTGAGATCAGCATGTTTAGTGTCCTGATGAGTGTGAGATCAGCATGTTTAGTGTCCTGATGAGTGTGAGATCAGCATGTTTAGTGTCCTGATGAGTGTGAGATCAGCATGTTTAGTGTCCTGATGAGTGTGAGATCAGCATGTTTAATGTCCTGATGAGTGTGAGATCAGCATGTTTAATGTCCTGATGAGTGTGAGATCAGCATGTTTAATGTCCTGATGAGTGTGAGATCAGCATGTTTAATGTCCTGATGAGTGTGAGATCAGCATGTTTAGTGTCCTGATGAGTGTGAGATCAGCATGTTTAATGTCCTGATGAGTGTGCGATCAGCATGTTTAGTGTCCTGATGACTGTGAGATCAGCATGTTTAATGTCCTGATGAGTGTGCGATCAGCATGTTTAATGTCCTGATGAGTGTGAGATCAGCATGTTTAATGTCCTGATGAGTGTGAGATCAGCATGTTTAATGTCCTGATGAGTGTGAGATCAGCATGTTTAATGTCCTGATGAGTGTGAGATCAGCATGTTTAATGTCCTGATGAGTGTGAGATCAGCATGTTTAGTGTCCTGATGAGTGTGAGATCAGCATGTTTAGTGTCCTGATGAGTGTGAGATCAGCATGTTTAGTGTCCTGATGAGTGTGAGATCAGCATGTTTAGTGTCCTGATGAGTGTGAGATCAGCATGTTTAATGTCCTGATGAGTGTGCGATCAGCATGTTTAGTGTCCTGATGAGTGTGAGATCAGCATGTTTAGTGTCCTGATGAGTGTGAGATCAGCATGTTTAATGTCCTGATGAGTGTGCGATCAGCATGTTTAGTGTCCTGATGAGTGTGAGATCAGCATGTTTAGTGTCCTGATGAGTGTGAGATCAGCATGTTTAGTGTCCTGATGAGTGTGCGATCAGCATGTTTAATGTCCTGATGAGCGTGAGATCAGCATGTTTAGTGTCCTGATGAGCGTGAGATCATCATGTTTAATGTCCTGATGAGCGTGAGATCAGCATGTTTAGTGTCCTGATGAGTGTGAGATCAGCATGTTTAGTGTCCTGATGAGTGTGCGATCAGCATGTTTAATGTCCTGATGAGTGTGAGATCAGCATGTTTAATGTCCTGATGAGTGTGAGATCAGCATGTTTAGTGTCCTGATGAGTGTGAGATCAGCATGTTTAGTGTCCTGATGAGTGTGAGATCAGCATGTTTAATGTCCTGATGAGTGTGAGATCAGCATGTTTAGTGTCCTGATGAGTGTGAGATCAGCATGTTTAGTGTCCTGATGAGTGTGCGATCAGCATGTTTAATGTCCTGATGAGTGTGCGATCAGCATGTTTAATGTCCTGATGAGTGTGAGATCAGCATGTTTAGTGTCCTGATGAGTGTGAGATCAGCATGTTTAATGTCCTGATGAGTGTGCGATCAGCATGTTTAATGTCCTGATGAGTGTGAGATCAGCATGTTTAGTGTCCTGATGAGTGTGAGATCAGCATGTTTAGTGTCCTGATGAGTGTGTGATCAGCATGTTTAATGTCCTGATGAGTGTGAGATCAGCATGTTTAATGTCCTGATGAGTGTGCGATCAGCATGTTTAATGTCCTGATGAGTGTGAGATCAGCATGTTTAATGTCCTGATGAGTGTGAGATCAGCATGTTTAATGTCCTGATGAGTGTGAGATCAGCATGTTTAATGTCCTGATGAGTGTGAGATCAGCATGTTTAGTGTCCTGATGAGTGTGAGATCAGCATGTTTAATGTCCTGATGAGTGTGCGATCAGCATGTTTAATGTCCTGATGAGTGTGAGATCAGCATGTTTAGTGTCCTGATGAGTGTGAGATCAGCATGTTTAGTGTCCTGATGAGTGTGAGATCAGCATGTTTAGTGTCCTGATGAGTGTGTGATCAGCATGTTTAATGTCCTGATGAGTGTGAGATCAGCATGTTTAATGTCCTGATGAGTGTGCGATCAGCATGTTTAATGTCCTGATGAGTGTGAGATCAGCATGTTTAATGTCCTGATGAGTGTGAGATCAGCATGTTTAATGTCCTGATGAGTGTGCGATCAGCATGTTTAGTGTCCTGATGAGTGTGAGATCAGCATGTTTAATGTCCTGATGAGTGTGCGATCAGCATGTTTAATGTCCTGATGAGTGTGAGATCAGCATGTTTAGTGTCCTGATGAGTGTGAGATCAGCATGTTTAGTGTCCTGATGAGTGTGAGATCAGCATGTTTAGTGTCCTGATGAGTGTGCGATCAGCATGTTTAATGTCCTGATGAGGGTGAGATCAGCATGTTTAATGTCCTGATGAGTGTGAGATCAGCATGTTTAATGTCCTGATGAGTGTGAGATCAGCATGTTTAGTGTCCTGATGAGTGTGAGATCAGCATGTTTAGTGTCCTGATGAGTGTGAGATCAGCATGTTTAGTGTCCTGATGAGTGTGAGATCAGCATGTTTAGTGTCCTGATGAGTGTGAGATCAGCATGTTTAATGTCCTGATGAGTGTGCGATCAGCATGTTTAATGTCCTGATGAGTGTGAGATCAGCATGTTTAATGTCCTGATGAGTGTGAGATCAGCATGTTTAATGTCCTGATGAGTGTGCGATCAGCATGTTTAATGTCCTGATGAGTGTGAGATCAGCATGTTTAGTGTCCTGATGAGTGTGAGATCAGCATGTTTAATGTCCTGATGAGTGTGCGATCAGCATGTTTAATGTCCTGATGAGTGTGCGATCAGCATGTTTAGTGTCCTGATGAGTGTGAGATCAGCATGTTTAATGTCCTGATGAGTGTGAGATCAGCATGTTTAATGTCCTGATGAGTGTGCGATCAGCATGTTTAATGTCCTGATGAGTGTGAGATCAGCATGTTTAGTGTCCTGATGAGTGTGAGATCAGCATGTTTAATGTCCTGATGAGTGTGCGATCAGCATGTTTAATGTCCTGACAGCCCTTCTGAACACACACAGATCCCACACAGATGTTCATTTCTCCCAGAGGATGAGAGGATGAGAGGAAGACTGACCTGGATGACGGAGGACTCTGAGCTGGACGCCGGACGACTCAACACCTCCTTCTCCAGATCTGCTTAATGAAGACAGTCATCAGTTTTCAGCTCACACTAACATCTGCAGCTGAGAATCAGACATTATCATCTGACCTGCGACCTTGGTCTTCATTCTCTGCATCGCCACCATCTGCTTCTTCGCAAACTTGATCAGGTCATCTTTAGACAGTGTGTCCAGCTGTACAGAGACACAACACACACCTCACTGTAACACACACACACACACACACACACACACCTCACTGTAACACACACACACACACACACACACACCTCACTGTAACACACACACACTGCACCTTTAACCACACACACACACACACACACACACATCACTGTAACACACACACCTCACTGTAACACACACACACTGCACCTTTAACCACACACACACACACACACACCTCACTGTAACACACACACACTGCACCTTTAACCACACACACACTCACTATAACACACACACACACACTACACCTTTAACCACACACACACTCACTATAACACACACACTGCACCTTTAACCACACACACACTCACTGTAACACACACACTGCACCTTTAACCACACACACACTCACTATAACACACACACTGTACCTTTAACCACACACACACTCACTGTAACACACACACTGCACCTTTAACCACACACACTCACTATAACACACACACTGCACCTTTAACCACACACACACTCACTGTAACACACACACTGCACCTTTAACCACACACACACTCACTGTAACACACACACTGCACCTTTAACCACACACACACTCACTATAACACACACACTGCACCTTTAACCACACACACACACACTCAATAGAGGAAGTGAAAGAGCTCACCTTGGATTTGCCTGTCTGTCCTGTCGGTGACGTCACACACTCGGTGCCCGCGTCATGCGGTGACGTCACACACTCGGCGCTCGCGTCCCGCTGCAGGTATGAGGCGTTAATAACACAATCATACAGCATAAGCGAGTTAATTATGATTGTAGTTTTGTTCTAAACATGATCACAGCCCTAATACACAAACACACACACTGCGCTCTAATGTAGTCGCGTCATACCGCGGTGAATCGTGTGAACACCCCGATATCTGTGCAGTAATAAGCTCATGAATGCCCTGTAGCAGCCCTGGGTCTGCATTACTGATGGTCCAGACTCTTTCTGTCCTTTAAACACACACACACACACACACACACACACACAGACACACACAGACACACACACACACGATATCTGTGCAGTAATAAGCTCATGAATGCCCTGTAGCAGCCCTGGGTCTGCATTACTGATGGTCCAGACTCTTTCTGTTCACTTCAGCTCTGCCTGATCAACAATAAGCCTCGTCTGCGAGCTTTACTGATGACTGTTGGTGTTATACACCGCTTCTATCCGCTATAGGGGTTTAAACTTCAGCGACTAACCTCCATTCTTCTGCGGAATCACGTCAGACAGCCGCGGAAACCTGGACAAACCGGGAATGGCGGAGAAAAGATCACTTATTCCCAAAGCCACTGCGTGTAAACATATCGAGCATCTCTGTGCTCTGACTTCCGCATTCCGTCCTTCCGCGGAAGCAGCCAATCGCGTTCGGCCATCAACCCGGAACACCTCCACGTCACTGTTTGCTTTGGTTGCTACGGCTGTATGAGTGACGTCTCGACTGTCCAATCGCAGGCTGCTCGCCCGGTGCTTCCGCTGTCCGGATTGGTTACTCAGAGGAGGCGGGACTTCTCGACGCGAGGGGGGGGGGGAGAATCGGCGTTTGTCGAACAAAATGAGCTACAGGAACGATAAATTCATATTCGCTGAAGCTAATAATAATAATAATTGTAATAAAGATTAGTCCTCCATGTACCTACCATATCCTTGTATCTGTCTCTAAAAATAAAACACAAAACAGATCAACAGGTGATTCTTTCTAATGTGAGCCCATGGTTTTATTCATTAAAACACAAGATCATATTAATATGTAATGAGATTGAGCTGGTTTAATCACAGAACACTACACCTCTGTGAAGAATCTCTTTACTCAGTGGAAAACTACAGAAGAACAGAAACACTAGAGATGACAAACAATGCTTTTCTTTGTGTTTTTGTCTTGAGTCCAGTCAAATATCTACAAATTCTTGTATAAAGATGCGTAAAATGGTATACAATATTAAAAAATCATAAGATTTAAGTGAGTTTTTGCTTAAAACCAGGAAAATGATCTGACAGGGGTAAGAAAATAGTCTTGATGGATCCACTGACTGATTTTCTTCCCGTCTTTAATATAATTATCCGGCTAAATGAGCGGGAATGATGTGGTTCCGGCGCTCAGATTATTTCCAGAGGTAAATCTGAACCATCTCCTCATGAGTTAGCTAATTCACACAACACAGGGCTAACATGTTCAGCTAGCATCAGTCCCCAAACCCTTCAGATCCTCTGGATGAGGCGATCTAATGTCCTTCCTCTCACTTCACTGTCCGCTCATCGATGAGCCCTGATCCGGCACA
>JARQWZ010000637.1:362500-407500 GCA_033150135.1 Gobio occitaniae | reverse complement strand
GTGTGTGTGTGTGTGTGTGTGTGTGTGTGTGTGTTATTAATCATTGTGTGCTGACAGCAGGGGATTTGCTGAGGTGTATGTCCTGCTGTGGTGATTGTGATTGGCACTGAAGCTCAATCACACTCCCACTGAACCGTCTGCCTTCACACACACACACACACACACACACACACACACACACACACACACACACACACACACACACACACGCGCACCTGACAGGACAGATGCCTACACACAGTCCCTGAATGAGAGGACCAGTGGGGCAGAGCGGCTTACACTTCCATATTTTGAAGCTCCTCCATCTCCAGATGCTCCAGATCCACACTGAGTGTGTTCCAGCTGGCCTGTTTCCTGAGATGGTCTTTATATCTACAGCACAAGGGCTCCACGAGGAGGCGCTGAGGAATAGGAAGAACACCGGAGAGATCTGTGTGTGTGTGTGTGTGTGTGTGTGTGTTCACAGGAGAGATCCACTGGGAGGTGCTATCAATAAACCTAAACTAATTTAGGTGGTATATAAAGTGACCACGTCCCTGCTGAGGTGACCACACACACACACACACACACACACACTGAAGCTCATGTGAATGAAGACACCGGTAACACTGAGACTTTGAAATGTCCTGTGATTGGACAATCAAACTAAATCCGCAAACTATTGATATGAAGCATGACTATCATTTAAAAGACCATTCATGTTCAGTCTCGATCTGACTGCACTGAAAACAGATCTTGATCTGAATAATGACTCTATTGTCTTTTACACTGTAAATGCTCTTCTTACTCAGTATTTTGGTCTTGTTTCAGTCCAAATGTCTATAAATTCTTAAATCAAGAGGTATTTACTAGATGAGTGAAATGGATATTAGATATAGACAAAACATCTAAATTAATAAGTGAGTTGTTGCTTAAAAGCAAAATGATCTGCCATTGGGTTGAAGAGTGCTCTTAAGTCAGACAGGGTTATTTCCTCACCCCATTGGCAGATCGTTTAGCTGTACGTGTGTGTGGCGGTCTCAGCTCATTAATGAAGGGAGAAGACTGCACATCTCAGAGCTTTCAAACGGATTACATGAACTGAGAACATTTGTTTTTGATTTGACTTAGACATCCAGAGTGTTATGTAGACATATCTCATGTCTGTGTGGCAAGTATTCGCTGAGTTTCAGTTCATTTTCAGACGCGTGTCAGAACGGACTTCACTCAGGGAGAGGCGGCTGAACGCGCATCAGGCTTGTTTGATTTCTTTTACAGAATGCACATCATTTAGTTTTTATTGTGAGTATACACAAATAAAAGTACATACTTAACCGATCATAATGATGTATAACACTTACATGTATGACACAAATCGACAGAGTTATTTGAGTCTCTTTGGCACAGATAAGAAAAAAATCTTTATTAATATTGCACTTAATTTTGATATCTGGGGCAATAGCCAACAATACATAGCATGGGTCAAAATGATCCATTTTTCTTTTATGCCAAAAATCATTAGGATGTTAAGATCATGTTCCATGAAGATATTTAGTAAATGCCCTACTGTAAATATATCATAAATGTATTATTAGTAGTAATATGCATTGCTTAGGACTTCATATGGACAACTGTAAAGGAGATTTTCTCAATATTTAGAGTTTTTGCACCCTCAGATTCCAGATTTTCAAATATTGTCCTAACAAACCACATATCAATGAAAGATGATTTATTATTATTATTTATTCAGCTTTCAAAAAATGGATCCTTATGTCTGGTTTTGTGCTCCAGGGTCACATATCAAAGATTATGAATTCATCTTTATTCAGATGATGTATAAATGGTGGTCCAGAGTTAAAAATCATTTCACTCATCTAGTAAAAGCATCTTGATTTGAGAATGTTTAGATGTTTGGACTGGAAAGAAGGCAAAAGTACTAAATAAGAAAGCCTTTTTTGCAGTGTAGAGCTGCTTTAGTCTCATATTTGATCAAGTTTTCATGACTGGTTCTGTCATTTTCCAGTTTATGAATCCCTCCGCCCAGTATAAAGCTGACTTCAGTTCTCCACCGCTGATATACGCACAGACTTTGGGCCGCGTCAGAACAACATGACAATGGATTTCCCCGTCAGCAGCCTGTGATTCATACAGGAGCTGAAGCAGGAAGAACACAATCAGATAAATAAGTGTCAGCGGTCAGTGACAGCACATCTATCAGCGGCCCATGTCCGCCTCCGCTCGGCTCCAGCTGCGACCGCTAATATCGCCTCGCTAAATCTGGCTGTGCCCTCATCATTCCTGAACGCCATGGGCCGAGACTGCTGACAGCGGTTTGTTAGCAGGATAGATGAGCGCTCGCACGCCGTGTTTTCCTGAGGCTGATGGCGTAAAGGTAATAGCAACTGTCAGATAAACGCTCAAAACACTAGTTCATCACTAGACTCTCTGTGCCACGGGGGATTTGTTAGTTTTACAGGTGCTTTACATGCTTTACAACGCCAATTTCACAACGGCCATTACATCTCAACATCATATTTTTTCCACAAACAGGGCCGTTGTCCCGTGTATGACGTGTGTAATGGCAGCATAAATAACACACACTTCCCCCTCGCTGTGTGTGTGTGTTTACTACAGCAGACTTTCTCTGAGCAACTTCACACCACAATGTGCTTCTGTTCACTGCTTTAACTATAGTAGTGTTTACAGAAATTCATGATCTTGAATCATCTCCAGTTATTAATTGCTACTGTAATAAGCATGTGTGTGTTTCTGCTGTCTTGGCCTCAGGACTGCATCTATAAAGGGCCAGTGACTTGATTAAAGTCGATATGAATGTCCTGTGTCGAGACCGGAGATGTTGTGACTGCAGGTGGTGAGCAGATGCTCTTCTCTTTCCTCTAGTACATCACAATCGTTGAGCTTTATTTAACCTCAGGATTCAACCGATCACGCAAGCACACTTCTGTTAATCCAGCCACCAATGATGATCAACCCTGTCAGACGTTTAAATGATGGGAGCAAACCTCACTCTCGTTTACACGCAGATTTTCATTATTCTGATTATTTGCTAAGAATTGTGGTTATTTTTAACGCCATTATTTACATATCCAAGTGCACAGAACAAATGATGATAGAGTAAGTTTGTTCCTGGACACTGATTTAAAGGGTCTTATATATATATATATATATATATATACACTCACCTAAAGGATTATTAGGAACACACACTAATACTGTGTTTGACCCCCTTTGGCCTTCAGAACTGCCTTAATTCTACGTGGCATTGACTCAACAAGGTGCTGAAAGCATTCTTTAGAAATGTTGGCCCATATTGATAGGAGAGCATCTGCAGTTGATGGAGATTTGTGGGATGCACATCCAGGGCACGAAGCTCCCGTTCCACCACATCCCAAAGATGCTCTATTGAGTTGAGATCTGGTGACTGTGGGGCCATTTTAGTCCAGTGAACTCATTGTCGTGTTCAAGAAACCAGTTTGAAATGATTGGAGCTTTGTGACGGTGCATTATCCTGCTGGAAGTAGCCATCAGAGGATGGGGACATGGTGCTCATAAAGGGATGGACATGGGCAGAAACAATGCTCAGGTAGGCCGTGGCATTTAAACCATGCCCAATTGGCACTAAGGGGCCTAAAGTGTGCCAAGAAAACATCCCCCACACCATTACACCACCACCACCAGCCTGCACAGTGGGAACAAGGCATGATGGATCCATGTTCTCATTCTGTTTACGCCAAATTCTGACTCTACCATCTGAATGTCTCAACAGAAATCCAGACTCATCAGACCAGGCAACATTTTTCCAGTCTTCAACTGTCCAACTTTGGTGCAAATTGTCGCCTCTTTTTCCTCTTTGTAGTGGAGATTAGTGGTACCCGGTGGGGTCTTCTGCTGTTGTAGCCCATCCGCCTCAAGGTTGTGTGTGTTGTGGCTCCACAAATGCTTTGCTGCAGACCTCGGTTGTAACGAGTGGTTATTTCAGTCAAAGTTGCTCTTCTATCAGCTTGAATCAGTCGGCCCATGACCTCTGACCTCTAGCATCAACAAGGCATTTTCTCCCACAGGACTGCCGCATACTGGATGTTTTTCCCTTTTCACACCATTCTTTGTAAACCCTAGAAATGGTTGTGTGTGAAAATCGCAGTAACTGAGCAGATTGTGAAATACTCAGACCGGCCCGTCTGGCACCAACAACCATGCCACGCTCAAAATTGCTTAAATCCCCTTTCTATCCCATTCCGACATTCAGTGTGGAGTTCAGGAGATTGTCTTGACCAGGACCACACCCCTAAATGCATTGAAGACACTGCCATGTGATTGGTTGATTCGATAATTGCATTAATGAGAAATTGAACAGGTGTTCCTAATAATCCTTTAGGTGAGTGTATATACTGTTGTCTGAGGTCCACTTATGACCTTGGCGTGGTTTTCACATTCATAAACATCATAATGAATACGTAATAGGCTATATTCTGCCCTGGTTTTGAGCCTCTCTCATGGTACGCTCTGTTTTTATGGGCGTGTCGCACTGAAGATTGGAAGTAAACACCCACTGCTATGATTGTTTTGCATATTATAATGAGATCGGCTCCACCGTCAGTACATGTGGGGAATTGTTTTGAAAACTTCCAATGTGGAAAAAGGGCAACTGGAATGATTGGCCCATACATGTTCAAGTCTGATCCCGAATCACAGCACAAACCAACAACACCTCAAACACAAAGGATACTCCAGCCTGTGACAGCGTGGAAGTTATGGTTCATTAGGTTTAGTCAGGCATACACATAAACAGTAGATATCAAATGATCTGTAACAATGCAATACAGTCACATATTGTGTAATCTTCAACAGCATGTTTATTGCCTGGTCGCTCGATCCAGTTTAGCTCCACGTAGGTGTCACGAATCAGACCTCTGATCACCAGAGTATTAGCTTTTCTCTCCGACTTCATTCCCCATGACCCGTGCCTGGCCCTCTCATCTGATCCTTATTCCTGGCACTATTTAAGCCACACACACACACACTCGTGGTGGATTCGAGCACAGGGGCCATTACGAGGAGGGCAACAGCTGATCTGTGACTGGAGTGTGAATGGTAGGAAGTGGTGTAGATTCCGGAAGCGATCCGGAAATGGAGGATGAAAATCTTGGCGCAGATGGTGGAGGGAATGGAAATAATGAATGGAGTATAGTAGAGAATCGGAAAAGGTAGAAAAGTAGGAGTAATGCATCTGAAACTGACAGTGAAAATGGATTACACATGGCATGGAGAAGGAAAGAAGAGTTTGGGTCTTTCAGTATCATTAACCCGCTGCCGGGTCTCTAAAGCGATTAAGGAAAGGATAGGACTGGTTGAAAGTGTGGAGAAGTTGAGGGATTGTAGATTGATTATATATTGTAAGGACAGTAGGCAACAGAAAAAGGCTCTAGAAATGAAATCGATCATGGGACAAGGTGTGATTTGCTGCCAAGTAAAGTCTTTTTAGGATTTATGAGCTTCTCGGCTAGCTCTTCTGTACCCGTCCTCTAAGATGAAGTTTGGGCATGTTTGGGCTGTGTGCGGAGGTTAACAATGTGGCCTGACTGAAAGAATTAGATTACTAATTAAAACAGCTGAAATATCAAGAGTTCGAGGGTATTTCAGTGGAAATGATTAACGAGAAGTTAAAGAAGCAATTAACACATACTCCAGCAGGATGTGGTGGCTCATAATGGGGCTTTTCATATTCCAGTGGAATGCTTATATAGCTTAATAACTAATGGCCAAGAGTTTAATACATTCTTCTGTGATCTGGATAAGAGACCTGATATAATATCTATACAAGAAACATGGCTCAAACCTCAGTTCAATTAGTTTGACAAGGATATCAATTCATTAGGAAAGACAGGAAAAGGGTAATGAAGGTAATGAAGCCACCTTTATAAACCAGTGTAGAAGTGAGGGAGATCAGGAGGTGCTGGGGATGGAAGTGTGGGACTCAAAGTAGTAAAGTTATACATTTTTACAATCAATGTGAAAGTTAAGAGAGAAAGTAATGGAAAATATAAGAGGTAATACAAATCAGAAGGTAGATTTCAGTGTCGTTAATACATTAAAACAGATTATAATGGGTTTGATAGTGGAAGAAATGCTAGATTGGGGACGGATAGTGTATTAACAATAGATGTATTACAAGAATAGATGTGATTCTCAAAATTTCAACTAATAAAAGTCAGTTTAATATAATTTAAGTTGAAAAACTGCAAAAAATGCTTTTCTTACTTAGTATTTTTGTCTTCTTTTCAGTCCAAATATCTAAAAAAATCTTACATTAAGAAGCATTTACTAGACAAGCAAAAGTTTTTGTCTTATTTTGGGGGAAAATAACTCAAAATTAAGGGAGTTTTTGCTAAATTATTTTTGCTAAATAAATCAAATAAGCTAAATAATCTGCCAATGGTGTAAGCAAAATAATCTTGTTTTCTGTTTGAATTAAGATTATTTTTCTTACCCCATTGGCAGATTATTTAATACATTAAAACAGATTATAATGGGTTTGATAGTGGAAGAAATGCTAGATTGGGGACGGATTGTGTGTATTAAAAATAGAAGTATTACAAGAATAGATGTGATTCTCAAATGTTCAACTTTTTAATGCTACACAAGATTCAAGTAATTTTCAACTAATAAAAGTCAGTTTAATATAATTTAAGTTGAAATGACTTAAAGATCCAAGTTGATTGTGCAGTATAATGAGTTTGTACGGATGTAGCGGATGAGAGCAGGACACGCACGTCTTACGGTAAAGATAATGTGTGTAGTGTGGTGTGTGTGAGGACAGCCTTCACTTACAGAGGGACATATGAAGGCAAAGAGGATCAATACGAGCTCCCGCAGGCCTGTCCATCACCTGCCAACATTCATAACAACAGCCCGCTTCTGCCCCGTCCAAACACATGAGGAACGAGCTCAATCATTCATGATTCAGGAAAAACTGGCCCATATCACTGTCAGTGAGCATCATTCATCAGAGGAGAATCACAGTCAGCAGTCACAGCGAGTCAACCAATCAAATGAAGCCGTAAAGAAGGACCAATGCCTGAATTAGGCAGAAATGACCTGTCAGAGCCACTAAACCTCTGACGGACAGCGTCCATTTACAACAGGAACTGATAGCAGCGAAATGAAGGAGACGAGATGCAGACGTCACTATAAATGTGCTTGTTTATCATGTGAGTCCAATTATCACGACAGCTGTGACGTAAAACATCTGTGTGTATCACTGACCTTACTTTAAATCACACAATAATGCTCTGCAGACGTTTTATAATTACAGCGAGGCCATTGTGCACTATAAGGGAATACACACTTCACAGCTCTGAGTGTGAGGACGGGGGAAGACTGTGTCAAACGGCTGTTATTATGTTTGAGCTCATCAGCGAGCGATCGATCTGAGCAGTGCTGAGATGTGCAGAGAGAGCGGCCGGTTTAATTACAGACGGGCAGTGAGGAGGACGAGCTCCATCCGCCACAGCAGGACCCCACGCTGACCTCTCTCAGTCCGGTCAGAAACTGTGTCTCATGGGCTGATCAGATGAAGAAAGCTCAAATGAACGTCTAAGATGAAGTTATTCCCCAACAGTAAAGCCACACTGCTGTATTCTTCACATGAGCACTTAGTCTGAAGCCCTCCAGGCTCTTTATCTCCACACATCTGCAGCAGAACAGCTAATGCACTGCTCATCCGCTCCACCTCCGCCTTTGTGTGAGGCTTTAAAACAAGACGGAGCAGTTCTGGGTCAGTGCTTGTGGATTCAAGTCTTCTGCTCCTGGGGAGGAAGCGTGGTAAAGTGTGCCGCCGCTAGCGCTAACCTTGCTACCAATTCAACCGTTCAGAAGGTCTCCGTTCTCTGGCAGACCAAATCTTTCTCACAATATAGATGGCCAAACCCCACAATAGAACACATCTACTCTCACGATTAGCCTCTGATAGCATGTCCAGATGATTCCTGATACGGTAAATTCAGTAGATTCAGAAGCAGATTCCTCTCCTTCAGAGCTGATGATAGTCCAGCACATCTTTACTCTTCACACCGGTAAGCCATCCATCAGCGTCTGTAGGTGTGCAGGAGAGGACGGATGCGGTCGCGGTGTTGCTAAAGGACTCTGGGATTGGATCAATGGAACTGTTTTGTGTTCGTCTGCTGTCCTCAGCGAGGTTTGATAGCCCTTCATCAACGCCTCTCCACAAGTGTTTAACTCCAGATTCTCCCTCAACCCAAAGACATGCAGTGTGTAGGTGAACTAGAGACGGTCCGTAGGCGCGTGTGTGTGTGTGTGTGTGTGTGTGTGTGATGGACTGTTCATCCGTCCAGAGTGAGACAGCGAGATATAGTGTCCAGTGACCCGATGAGGACGAGCGCTTTGAGGATGATATTATCAGTGAAAAAGACGAACACTCATATTCATATTCCCACACAAATGAGCTAAACGTGCACATGTTGTTTTCTTTCCCTTAAAAGGACCTAAAGCACAGGGCCCGTATTCATAAAGATTCTAAGAGTCCTCTCAGAAAACTCCTCATTTAGCTTAAAAACTTTTACGTAGGAGTCTTAGCTTAAGAGCTATTCGGGACCGATCTGAGAGCAACTCTGAGCAAGGAAAATACAAATACTTTAATCTCAGTGAAGAGGCGGGGCTGACCCCGTTGCTACGTATGACACAGGCTTTTGAAGACTGTGATTGGTTGGTTGTCCAAAAAGGGGAAAAAAGGAGCGCTTTTAAGTATAGGGTCTATTCTATGCCTTCACTTTGAAATTACAAGCGCACATTGTCCTATTTTACCATTCTCTCTCTCTCTCACTCACACACACATTTTATATATATGTATATAAATCATTTTATTATTGTTAATTTCCTATAAGGTATTTGATTGGCTTAGAATTATAAACATTGTTCCACTCTTTCCAATTACACTGATTGCTGGCATGTCTATTTAATTGGTGGTTTGAAAGTTGGGTTTAATGCAACAAACATGATCCCTGCACGATCTAATCTATAGCGTTTTATTAAGTCACTGTTATCCATCATCTGCGACACATTTCTTCTCTCTCTTCGTCTTTCTGCCATTTTCTCCACTGCTAAAGAAACTCTTAAGCCTCTTAAAAGTCCTCGTCTGTGCTCCTAACAAATTTGACCTTAAGACCTCTTTTAAGGGTTAAGATGCTTTCTGAATTACTTTTTTCTTTACTAGGATTTTTTAGTTAATTTTAAGAGTAAACGCCCACATTTCAAAGAATTTTCTTAGAATTTTGTCACTAGGAGCGACTCTTTGCATTAAGATTCTTTATGAATACGGGCCCTGATTGATCCCAGATGCTCAACCTTCTGTCCTCAGAAGTGGGAAGTTCCCAGTAGGAGCTTTTATCTGACTTCAGAATCCAGTATGGCTGCCCAGCTCATCAACCGTAGAGAAACAGCAGTGATGTGTTAGAACAGAAGTAACCGCGAAGACGTGTAAACACAGCTTTTGTGTCTTTATCAGCTCTTCCTTATAAACACAGGCCATGATAATCATCATGAAACACACACAAACGCTCAACTGAGACGACATCAGACCAAGAACACTTCAAACTAAGAACACTTCAAACTAAGAACACTTCAAACTAAGAACACTTCAAACTAAGAACACTTCAAACTAAGGGCTGTAAGAGGTTAATCAATAAAAGAAACAAGAAGCAGGTGTGGCGCATTAATCAAACAACCAATAATCACAGAAACCAACGCACACACAGGAAACTGAACAGGAAACAACGAAAAACCAACTCAGACAGAGCTGTATTCAACCATGTTCGTCAGCGAGGCTGTTTGCGAATGGAACTATGATTTTGGGAGATGCCGAATTGTTGAACTTTGTTGGTAACGAAGGAGTTTACGATCATAGTTTGTTTTGGGAAACTCGCCCTAGTCTTATTCTCCCCTGGAGCATCAGCTATATTTATATCTGTTAGTTCACTATATACACACGCTTACATCAAAACACACACACAGCCAGTGATGCCAAACAATGCCATTTAATTCCTACAGCGGACATATTCATCACATTATTAATAAATAAACATTTCCTCCAGAACTGGTTTAAAAATTAAACTTTGACCATGTCTTCTGAAGCAGCTTTGCTAGATATACTGTACATATACATCTAACACACAAAAATATATTTTACAGATAAATAGGGAAATACATAAATACAAGACATCATTTTAGGTCACACAAATGAGATTTCCTTCAGATGTGCAGATGTACTGGAAATACACACACACACACACACACACACACACACACACACACACACACACACACACACACACACACACACACACACACACACACACACACACACACACACACACACACACACACAAAGGGCTGTTTATCCTCTTAGTCTTTCTTTCAGAATATGTGTGAGAATAAAACATTTAAATGAGTTCTAGAATATAAAAGGAAGTGTAGTTTTCATTCAGTGATCTGACTGTAACTGAAGGTTACATTTCTGGGATTTACATTAGTTTCTCCCACAATTCACCAAAGAGATAAACAGCATTTTAATTTCATCCCTTCTTCCACTGCCGGTTTCACTCATATTTGACTGAATCTGCTCATTAATATCATACACAGCTCATATACACTCACATTCAATCTAAACAGAGACAGAGGCAGGGCATGGTATCAGGTTAGGCTGTCAAATACAGAGATCAAGGCAACTTCAACACACTTTAACACACACACTATCCCACAACACCATCCAATGGACAGAAATACTCTATTTCTATTCTCTAAAGTGGTCATTGATGGACTTATTTCATTATATTGATATGCCATTGAGAAAAGCCCCTGAACGAAGACTTAGTGATATAATTTTACTGTGGCAGATGAGGAGACATTACAGAAAGAGCCTTTATAAGTCAATATATTATTTGTTTCACATTTTACGTGCGTTCAACTAAAGAGAAAGCAAAACACTGCATGTTTCTATCAACTCTATTGTTATCACGTAAGTATGTGTATTCTCTTAATGGAGATGACCACTTTTCCTAGTGAGAAATTACACAAATACATGATATTGCCAAAAGTGTTGTGCCGCTGCCTTCACATGCACATGAGCTTTAATGCCATCCCATTCTTCATCCGTAGGGTTTGATATGGAGTTGCAGCTCTAACAGCTTCAGCTCTTCTGGGAAGGCTTTCCTCAAGGTTTAGGAGTGTGTTTATGGGGATTCTTCATTTGTGATGTTGGACGAGAAGGCCTGGCTCTCAGTCTCCGCTCTAATTCATCCCAAAGCTGTTCTATCGGGTTGAGGTCAGGACTCCAGTTCCTCCACACCAAACTCCTCATCCATGTCTTTATGGAGACGCTTTGTGCACTGGAGCGCAGTCATGCTGGGACAGGAAGGGGCCGTCCCCAAACTGGGCCCACAAAGTTGGGAGCATGAAATTGTCCAAAATGTCTTGGTGAAGCATTAAGAGTTCCTTTCACTGGAACTAAGGGGCCAAGCCCAACTCCTGAAAAACACTTTTTTTACATTTGCATTGCACTTGGTGCTGTAAGGCTTGGATGAGCTGCTCGGCCATGGAAACCCATTCCATGAAGCTCTACACACTGATCTTGAGCTCATCTGAAGGACACAGAAGTTTGGAGGTCTGGAGCTCTTGACTCTGCAGAAAGTTGGCCACTTCTGTGACCCTCAGCATGTGCTGACCCCGCTCTGTGACCCTCAGCATGTGCTGACCCCGCTCTGTGACCCTCAGCATGTGCTGACCCCGCTCTGTGACCCTCAGCATGTGCTGACCCCGCTCTGTGACCCTCAGCATGCGCTGACCCCGCTCTGTGGCTGAGTTGCTGTTGTTCCCAATCGCTTCCACTGTGTTATAATCCCACTAACAGTTGAGCGTGGAATATTTAGTAGTGAGGAAATGTCCTGAATGGCCTTATTGCACAGGTGTCCACCGATCACGGCCCCACGCTTGAGTTCTCTGAGCTCCTGAGAGCGGCCCATTCTCTCACTAATGTGTGTAGAAGCGAACACACACACACACACACACACACACACACACACACACACTCCTGAGAGCGGCCCATTCTCTCACTAATGTGTGTAGAAGCGAACACACACACACACACACACACACACTCCTGAGAGCGGCCCATTCTCTCACTAATGTGTGTAGAAGCGAACACACACACACACACACACACACACTCCTGAGAGCGGCCCATTCTCTCACTAATGTGTGTAGAAGCGAACACACACACACACACACACACACACTCCTGAGAGCGGCCCATTCTCTCACTAATGTGTGTAGAAGCGAACACACACACACACACACACACACACACACACACACACTCCTGAGAGCGGCCCATTCTCTCACTAATGTGTGTAGAAGCGAACACACACACACACACACACACTCCTGAGAGCGGCCCATTCTCTCACTAATGTGTGTAGAAGCGAACACACACACACACACACACACTCCTGAGAGCAGCCCATTCTCTCACTAATGTGTGTAGAAGCGAACACACACACACACACACTCCTGAGAGCGGCCCATTCTCTCACTAATGTGTGTAGAAGCGAACACACACACACACACACACTCCTGAGAGCGGCCCATTCTCTCACTAATGTGTGTAGAAGCGAACACACACACACACACACACTCCTGAGAGCGGCCCATTCTCTCACTAATGTGTGTAGAAGCGAACACACACACACACACACACACACACTCCTGAGAGCGGCCCATTCTCTCTCTAATGTGTGTAGAAGCGAACACACACACACACACACACACTCCTGAGAGCGGCCCATTCTCTCTCTAATGTGTGTAGAAGCGAACACACACACACACACACACACACACACTCCTGAGAGCGGCCCATTCTCTCTCTAATGTGTGTAGAAGCGAACACACACACACACACACACACACACACACACTCCTGAGAGCGGCCCATTCTCTCACTAATGTGTGTAGAAGCGAACACACACACACACACACACACTCCTGAGAGCGGCCCATTCTCTCACTAATGTGTGTAGAAGCGACACACACACACACACACACACACACACACACACACACTCCTGAGAGCGGCCCATTCTCTCACTAATGTGTGTAGAAGCGAACACACACACACACACACACACACACACACACTCCTGAGAGCGGCCCATTCTCTCACTAATGTGTGTAGAAGCGAACACACACACACACACACACACACACACACACACACACACTCCTGAGAGCGGCCCATTCTCTCACTAATGTGTGTAGAAGCGAACACACACACACACACACACACTCCTGAGAGCGGCCCATTCTCTCACTAATGTGTGTAGAAGCGAACACACACACACACACACACTCCTGAGAGCGGCCCATTCTCTCACTAATGTGTGTAGAAGCGAACACACACACACACACACACTCCTGAGAGCGGCCCATTCTCTCACTAATGTGTGTAGAAGCGAACACACACACACACACACACTCCTGAGAGTGGCCCATTCTCTCACTAATGTGTGTAGAAGCGAACACACACACACACACTCCTGAGAGCGGCCCATTCTCTCACTAATGTGTGTAGAAGCGAACACACACACACACACACACACACACTCCTGAGAGCGGCCCATTCTCTCACTAATGTGTGTAGAAGCGAACACACACACACACACACACTCCTGAGAGCGGCCCATTCTCTCACTAATGTGTGTAGAAGCGAACACACACACACACACACACACTCCTGAGAGCGGCCCATTCTCTCACTAATGTGTGTAGAAGCGAACACACACACACACACACTCCTGAGAGCGGCCCATTCTCTCACTAATGTGTGTAGAAGCGAACACACACACACACACACACTCCTGAGAGTGGCCCATTCTCTCACTAATGTGTGTAGAAGCGAACACACACACACACACACACTCCTGAGAGCGGCCCATTCTCTCACTAATGTGTGTAGAAGCGAACACACACACACACACACACACACACTCCTGAGAGCGGCCCATTCTCTCACTAATGTGTGTAGAAGCGAACACACACACACACACACACTCCTGAGAGCGGCCCATTCTCTCACTAATGTGTGTAGAAGCGAACACACACACACACACACACTCCTGAGAGCGGCCCATTCTCTCACTAATGTGTGTAGAAGCGAACACACACACACACACACACTCCTGAGAGCGGCCCATTCTCTCACTAATGTGTGTAGAAGCGAACACACACACACACACACACACTCCTGAGAGCGGCCCATTCTCTCACTAATGTGTGTAGAAGCGAACACACACACACACACACACACTCCTGAGAGCGGCCCATTCTCTCACTAATGTGTGTAGAAGCGAACACACACACACAAACACACTCCTGAGAGCGGCCCATTCTCTCACTAATGTGTGTAGAAGCGAACACACACACACACACACACACTCCTGAGAGCGGCCCATTCTCTCACTAATGTGTGTAGAAGCTAACACACACACACACACACACACACACACACACACTCCTGAGAGCGGCCCATTCTCTCTCTAATGTGTGTAGAAGCGAACACACACACACACACACACACACACACACTCCTGAGAGCGGCCCATTCTCTCACTAATGTGTGTAGAAGCGAACACACACACACACACACACACACACACACACTCCTGAGAGCGGCCCATTCTCTCTCTAATGTGTGTAGAAGCGAACACACACACACACACACACTCCTGAGAGCGGCCCATTCTCTCACTAATGTGTGTAGAAGCGAACACACACACACACACACACACACACACACTCCTGAGAGCGGCCCATTCTCTCTCTAATGTGTGTAGAAGCGAACACACACACACACACACACACACACACACACTCCTGAGAGCGGCCCATTCTCTCTCTAATGTGTGTAGAAGCGAACACACACACACACACACACACACACTCCTGAGTGCGGCCCATTCTCTCTCTAATGTGTGTAGAAGCGAACACACACACACACACACACACACACTCCTGAGAGCGGCCCATTCTCTCTCTAATGTGTGTAGAAGCGAACACACACACACACACACACACACACTCCTGAGAGCGGCCCATTCTCTCACTAATGTGTGTAGAAGCGAACACACACACACACACACACACACACTCCTGAGAGCGGCCCATTCTCTCTCTAATGTGTGTAGAAGCGTCTGCAGGCCTAGAGCTGGAGTTACACACCTGTGGCCATGAAGGGGTTGAACACCTGATGGGGCGTCCCAATACTTTTGGCAATATAGTGTGTGTAAGTGTTATTAAATGCTTCCATGAGCTCATGATGAATGAACAGCGGAGAGCTCCAGGACCTGTCCAGAAAACACTGCTTTTACCAAGAGACAAAAAGGTTTCCTGCATGTTTGCAATTAGACCCCAGAAAATTCCCCTCAGCCTAACACATGAACCCTAATGCAAACATGGACGAGTCAGTAATTGAACGTTAGTCTATTCATCTGGCAATAGAGTTATCTATGAGTCTGAAGGAGACCTGTGGGACGGCTCTGCTCGACACTGATGCATTATGAGCGTTCGAGAGGAATATACTGAAGGGCCAGTCACATCAGAGCTATGGGAGATAAATAGGGCTTTAGTAGAACTGGTCTTGGTATACAAGATCTGCTTATGCTGAGCGAATACAAGCTAAAACACACACACACACACACACACACACACAAACACACTATGCTGTGGCCGCACAAACAGACAAACACAAACAAAGTCAACCTGCGAGACTCGTGTTTGGCTTCTGCTGATCTAAACCACATGTTTACTGGCTATAATTGTGCTTTCTACGGTCTTCTTGGGCCAATGTGCTGTCTTTCTACATTTACCTATCATAACCAAATGTATTAAATATTCTGTCCTGACCAAAGATATGACAGGATTGCTGATAGAATCCACAAAAAATATATTATATATAGTTATATATGTGTTGCTGGGCTGGCAATGCCTTAAGGTTCCATCCCTCATTCCCTAATAAAGAGAGAAGGTCCTGAGAGCAGACACTGCAGCTTCAGCAAACACTGGAGCGAGACTAAATCAAGCCCATTGGCTGACAGGTTACAGAGAGACCACCTATCAGCTGGTGCCACGCTGGCACATTTCTGAACATAAATATATGTGTGTGTACATACAGCTGTCAAGACTGCCACTGTGACGTTTATCACTAAGAGCTACACATGTTCCTCAGCAGTGAGATGGGGCCGGAGCGGCTGCTTTGGATAATAGAGACGCTTTACAGACAAACTTCTGATTCACTCAAACAAATGACCTGCATCTAATGACCCACAGCCAAAATAACTCACACACAGATCCATCATACACACACAGTTTCAGGAATATTTCAACGGCTGTCATCATTTACTCACCCTCATGTAAGTCCAGCTCTTTCATCATTTTTATGAAATGAAAGTGAATCGGCACAGATGCTATTAAGCTCCAAAATGTAAAAAACAAGACTAGTAGTGGTAAAGTCTTGCAATATCTTAAACCGCCCCATTATGTTATTTTAAAGGCGTCTCCTATAACAGGTTTACATCAACCCCAGCTCAAACACACTGTAATGTTCTCCTAATCTCCAGCATCAGCTCTTCTCTCAGAGTCTGAAACGCTTCCTTAGAAGATTCAGCCTCTCTAAGCCCCGCCTCTCTGAGAGCTGCTCTGCTGGGATTGGTCAGAAAGCAAGTGCTCATTATCATATCTGAATCTCAGCTCTTGACACACAGTGATACAAACAGTAACGATGGCGAGGGTTTGACCGTTTTAATCTCAGCAGAAAACAGCGTCACATGACCAACACCAACCAAACTCTACAGTCTCAGAGACAACTACAGTGAGTGAGGGCGGGGCTAAGAGACGCTGTTCAGCCAATCAGGACCAGAGGAGGGCATTAACTACAGTGAGTGAGGGCGGGGCTAAGAGACGCTGTTCAGCCAATCAGGACCAGAGGAGGGCATTAACTACAGTGAGTGAGGGCGGGGCTAAGAGACGCTGTTCAGCCAATCAGGACCAGAGGAGGGCATTAACTACAGTGAGTGAGGGCGGGGCTAAGAGACGCTGTTCAGCCAATCAGGACCAGAGGAGGGCATTAACTACAGTGAGTGAGGGCGGGGCTAAGAGACGCTGTTCAGCCAATCAGGACCAGAGGAGGGCATTAACTACAGTGAGTGAGGGCGGGGCTAAGAGACGCTGTTCAGCCAATCAGGACCAGAGGCGGGCATTAACTACAGTGAGTGAGGGCGGGGCTAAGAGACGCTGTTCAGCCAATCAGGACCAGAGGCGGGCATTAACTACAGTGAGTGAGGGCGGGGCTAAGAGACGCTGCTCAGCCAATCACGACCAGAGGAGGGCATTAACTACAGTGAGTGAGGGCGGGGCTAAGAGACGCTGTTCAGCCAATCAGGACCAGAGGAGGGCATTGACTACAGTGAGTGAGGGCGGGGCTAAGAGACGCTGTTCAGCCAATCAGGACCAGAGGAGGGCATTGACTACAGTGAGTGAGGGCGGGGCTAAGAGACGCTGTTCAGCCAATCAGGACCAGAGGAGGGCATTAACTACAGTGAGTGAGGGCGGGGCTAAGAGACGCTGTTCAGCCAATCAGGACCAGAGGAGGGTATTGACTACAGTGAGTGAGGGCGGGGCTAAGAGACGCTGTTCAGCCAATCAGGACCAGAGGAGGGTATTGACTACAGTGAGTGAGGGCGGGGCTAAGAGACGCTGTTCAGCCAATCAGGACCAGAGGCGGCATTATGCAAATTGGTTACAATACTGAAATTACTGACGACTCGTTTCAGTTCAGAATCGCCTCTTTCTTTTAGGAGACAAAAACTCAAATAATCTGCACTTTGATCTGTGAAACTTTGCAGAGTTGTTCCCTTCACAGAGCGCTGTATGACACACTACATGAACGAGTGCAGCATCACAGGGGCACTTTAAAGGGATAGTTCATCCAAAAATGAAAATTAGTCCATGATTTACTCTCCCTCAAGTCATCCTAGGTGTAAATGGCATTCTTCTTAGTTATATTACAAAAGCCCAGGCTAATCCAAGCATTAGAATTGGATTCATAGTTGCTCTGTTTTTGAAGTCCATAAAAGTGCATCTGTCCGTCATATAACTGCTCCAGCGGCTCTGGGGTGTTAATAAAGGCCTTCTGAAGCGAATCGATGCGTTTGTGTAAGAAAAATATCCATATTTAAAACTTTATAAGTAAACTTTCGACCGACCGCCTTCCCTGTTCAATTTATGGAAAAAGTGTTGACAGTTCCCCTGCGGATGGAAAGACTAACGCTCAGGTCCGCTCGTCATGACGTCACAAACACATCTTGAGTTTCACTTTCAACATTCAACACTTTTCCACGGAAAGTGGTCGGCCGAAAGTTTACGTGATAAAGTTTTAAATATGGATATTTTTCTTACACAAACGCATCGATTCGCTTCAGAAGGCCTTTACTAACACCCCAGAGCCGCTCGGAGCAGTTATATGACGGACAGATGCAGTTTTAATGGACTTCAAAAACAGAGCAACTATGAATCCAATGCTTGGATTAGTCTGGACTTATGTAATATAACTCAGATTTTATTCGTCTGAAAGAAGAATGTCCCACACACCTCGGATGACTTGAGGGAGAGGAAATCATGGGCTATTTTGGGTGAACTATCCCTTTAAAGACAGCTAATATAGAGCAGGACGTCATGATGACTTCTGTTCTATCCTCTTTGGAGCTTGACAGCCACCGTTTGCTTTCACTGTATGCCAACACGAGACATGAGGGCGAGTAACCATGAACCATTTCCTCAAAACAAGACGACATACAGTAGCTGTACAGCACATCACGGCACATAATGATCAATGCAGTACTTGATTCGTCACAGTTCTCCTCTGATTGGTCCTCAGCAGTCTCAGTGCTGGTGCTGATCGTTGGCGTCCTCGTCCCTCAGGGCGTCCGTGTTTATGAAGGTTCCCGCAAGAGAGCCCCCGTGCCTCGGCTTCACCGCGGCCAGCTCCGACAGAACGATGTTATCGTGCGTGACGAGCGTCGTCTTGTCCATCGTTTCCTTGCTGTGTTTGGAAACTACCGCGTCCAGGAAGTCATACTTGGGCGAGAGAGTCCCACTTTCGAACAGGTATTTGGCCAGATAGGAGAAGGCGGCGTTGCTCAGAAGCGAAGCGAGCATGGAGACGGTCTTGTAGGGGAACCTCTGCTCCACGTAGCGCTCCACCTCCTGCGTCAGGCGGTGCTGCTTCTCCCGCGGCCGCCAGCCGGGATAGTAGATGAACGGAGGCAGGCGGAGGTACGGCTCCCCTCCGCCCACACGCAGCAGCAGGCCGAAGACGTACCCGGCCACCGAGCCGTAGGTGTTGGTGCCCTTGACGAACAGCACGCAGAGCAGCTGCGGGAAGATGATGACGTACACCAGGTCCGAGCTCAGGTACCACAGGCCGTACACGGAGCCCGTCAGCAGGGCCATGGCGGTGGCCAGCGCTCCGAACACGAAGATGGTGATCCTCATCACCCACACGATCTCTCCGTCCGACGCCTGCCGGACACACGCAAACACAAGACATGGAGTCACCACGGACCCGAGACATTATTCTGAAGAAGAAAGGCTGATTCATGTGAAGTATTTGAAGATCCAGTGCCCGGTTGCATAAAGCACCTTAAGTGTAATCTTCCCTTAAGTTCGCCCTTATGTTTCCCTTAAACCTAAGGCTGATGCAGAAAAAAACCCTTAAGTGTTACTTTAAGGGAAACGTCATAAACACTTAGAATTCCCCTTAAATGCAGTTTTTTCACTCAAGTAATCCCTTAAAAAGCGTTAAGTGTTGCATAAAACCCCATAATGGTCATTTCCCTAAGTATAACTTTGGAAATCGTAACCTTAAGAGTAACGCGGACAAAAATAAGACGACATGGCTGAACCAGCTGAAGATCATTATGTGCCAAGAAGAGTTTTTAGGGATAGGGAGAACCCTTTGGACCATCTTAGCGATGAAGAATTGTTGCAAGAATACACCGATTTGACCATCACACACTGCAACCACTGACACTGAACACTTGCAGTCATACGGACATTTCTGAATGAGATGAAGAAAAACTCACAGAATTAAAGTCGTCGTTTGACGTTATAACAAGTCATTAATGTCTTTATACGTTTCATATAATAGAACCGAAGCTATAGAATGATTGTGAGTAAACATTTCTCGTTTACCAGCGGCAAAAGTCAGGAGGACTTCGCCAGGATCTCTCAACATCTTTAAATAGGCGCTCTCTTTACAAATAAACCACAGATTTGAGCTTTAAACAACTACATTCTCACCTGAATAACTCTTAAAATTAAATTTCGTGACACAATAACAGTAGTATTTTTAAATTTCGCGGCCGCATACAACCGCTATGAAAAGCGCTTTTTCGCTTCAAACTCTTGCTTTATACTCGTGTCCATCTCGCTTTGGACGCGTGAATGCATTCAAAGTTCAAGCGTCAAACTAGACGCGAATTTGACGCTCTATTCACGTTTGGGGTGAACACAGCATTAGTGTTAGTGTTTTGTGTATCTATGGCAACAAGACTTTTATAAGGTGAATCCAGGATCGCTGTCATGAAACACTTCAATGTTTCCCTTACCTAAGAGAACCGTTTAAGAGATTATATGCAACACCCTTAAGTTATTCTCTTAGGTAAGGGGAAATTTTTGTGCGCAAAAAAAACCTAAATAACGACTTATATAGTGATGACGATTTCAAAATAATGCATCATGAAGCTTCGAAGCGTTATGAATCAGTGAGTCGATTCAGCGGTTTGGATCGCCAAAGTCACGTATTTCAGCAGTTTGACACGCGATCCGAATCATGAATCGACTCACTGATTCATAGCGCTTCGAAGCTTCATGATGCCTTGTTTTGAAATCCGTCATCACTATATAAGTCGTTATTTAGGTTTTTTTTGCACACAAAAACTATTCTCGCCGCTTTATAAAGTTATTGTAGAACCTGCACCATAGTGAGATGGATTGTAATGACGTCTTTAGTACCTTTTAAGGGTCTTGGGAGTGTAAAGTGCATTGTGCCAATGGAGGCCTTTCCGAGCCATCGGATTTCAGCTAAAATATCTTCATTTGTGTTCCGAAGATGAACGGAGGTCTTATGGGTGTCGAACGACAAGAGGGTAAGTAATTAATGACAGAATTTTCATTTTTGGGTGAACTAACCCTTTAAGTTCATACTTGAGGGAAAAACTTAAGGTGCTTTATGCAACCGGGCACAGGTCTTTTTCTGAAGCACGAGCTGTAAAGCCCCCGCCCTCTTCTAGAAAGGGGGCGGGGAGCAGCAGCTCATTTGCATTTAAAGGTACACACAAAACTGCATGTTTTTCTCACACCCGAATAGGGGCAGATTGGACATGTTATAATAAATGATCTGTGGGGTATTTTGAGCTGAAACTTCACAGACACTTTCTGTGTACGCCTGAGACTCATATTGCATCTAGTAAAAAGGGGTATAATAGATCGCCTTTAAACAAAGACTGAAAGAGTTGTTGAAGCTTAGTCATGGTGATGTTGAGGTCATGTGACCGTGGTGTAGCTCGTTTATAGCTTCTGAGTTCTGCCGATTGTATTTACGCTCATAAAAGTTGTGAACAATATATTTGTTTCTAGAAGACTGATATGTTTATTTTACAGTACATGTACTTCCAGTGTACTCATCTGAGAAAGTACTGGTAATATAAGGTTAGGATCAGGTTCAGGGTCAGTAGCTATTTATAACAGTTATTGTAATAGCTATAATAAGGACATAGTACGCACATGGGGAACAGGACTGTAAAATAAAGTGCTACCATATAAAGTCCTTATCTCACATCATTTTAATGGTTTATTTTCTTTAGCAAACACACACTGAGTAACACACTAAAGACGCAGCCTTACCTCTGATCCAGACAGGCAAAACACAACAAACGCCTTTTATACAGACCTGGGCTGCGTCTCAATCAGTTCCCTAGTTCAGGCACTGATCAGAGAGTCAGCCCATTGACTTATGTCCTGATCAGTGCCCTGACTACTGAACTAGGGAGCTAATTGAGACGCAGCCCAGGTCTGTATAAAAGGCGTTTGTTGTGTTTTGCCTGTCTGGATCAGAGGTAAGGCTGCGTCTTTAGTGCGTTACTCAGTGTGTGTTTGCTATAAAATACTTCAACACATTGCAGGGTCACTCGACACTTCAGTTTCTAATAATAATATTCATACAAAATACATTGTGTTTTACATTACTCTCATGGTGCGTTCACACTGGACGCGAATGAAGCGATTTGCACGAGTGATTTACATGTTAAGTTTTTTAGCTTTTAATCTAAATCACCATCACACGTTAGCATTTTGCTAGCCTGTTAGCTTGTTATCTCTGCACCCGGGTCTCCCTTTTTCTAAGTTCATAACTTGGATTAGTAAATTGTGTCCAGCAAACGATTGTGGTAAGTGGTAAATTGGATTAATCAACAAACACGGTAAGTCATGTCTTCTCCTGTCATTATCACCTGCACTGCATGTCGCATGTTCAGTATAGGCTTCTCCGCTGGCGAACAGGGCTTCACATGTGATAAATGTAAGGAGATAGTTAGGCTGACGGAGAAGATTTCAGAATTAGAAACACGCATCCATACTTTATCTGAGAGTAGTGAGGATGTAACAGCTTTAGACACTGATTTGGATGCGAATAGCTTAGTGAACTCTGTACATTCTTCGGTTCCGGCTGCAGGGCCCTCGCAGCAGGGAAACTGGGTAACAGTGAGGCAGCATAGTCGCAGACCAAAGAACCGCTTTTCCGTTCCGGTTAGAACATCAAACAGGTTCTCCCCTCTCAGTGAAGCACCCACTGAGTATCCTGTTGAAAGTGCCCTAGTCATTGGCGATTCTATTACACGGAACGTGAAGATAGAGACACCAGCCACCATAGTCACTTGTTTACCGGGAGCCAGAGCACCTGACATCAAAGCAAATTTAAAAGTGCTGGCTAAAGCTAATCGTAAATTCTCTAAGATTATTATTCACGTCGGCACTAATGATGTTCGACTTCGCCAGTCGGAGATCACCAAAATTAACATTAAAGAGGTGTGTGAACTCGCTAGTACGATGTCTGAGGCTGTTTTTTGTTCTGGACCGCTCCCGGCAAAAAGGAGCGATGAGATAGTTAGCAGACTATCATCACTCAATGGCTGGTTGTCTAAGTGGTGTCTGCAAAATAACATAGGGTTCATAGACAATTGGAAAAGTTTTTGGGGCAGACCTGACCTGTTGAAGAAGGATGGCATCCATCCCTCTTGGGGTGGTGCCGCTCTTCTCTCTAGTAATCTGGCACATAGTCTTAGAGCTAAACCTTGACTCACTAGGGCCCAGGTCAGGAAGCAGACAAACTGGCTAAACCGACCGTCTGCTAGCTATCTCACGTTACCGGAGTCAGATAAATCCCAGCACATAGAGACTCTTTCACCTAGATATTATCATATAGAGACTGTGTCTGTTCCCCGAATTAGTAAATACAAAAAAACATCAAAACCATTCAACAGTAAAAATTTAATTGACGTCCAACAAATAAACAAAATATATAATACAGATGAACAATTGATAAAGCTTGGGTTGCTGAATATTAGATCCCTTTCCCCAAAAGCGCTTATTGTTAATGATATTATTACAGATAATAATCTAGATGTGCTGTGTTTGACAGAAACCTGGCTAAAACCTGACGACTACATTACCTTAAATGAGTCCACCCCCCAAGATTATAGTTATAAACATGAGCCGCGTCTGAAAGGTAAAGGGGGAGGGGTTGCTGTAATTTATAATAATATCTTCAGTATTACTCAGAAGTCTAGTTTCAAATATAATTCCTTCGAAGTTTTGGTGCTTTATGTAACGCTATGTAGTGTACATGATAAAACCCGTTCAACATTTGTGTTAGCTACTGTATACAGGCCACCTGGGCATAATACAGACTTTATCAAAGAATTTGCTGATTTTCTATCAGAGTTAGTACTGGCCGTAGATAAAGTACTAATTGTTGGTGATTTTAATATCCATGTAGATAACGGAAAAGACGTATTGGGATTAGCATTTAAAGACACACTAAACTCTATTGGAGTTAGGCAACACGTGTCAGGAGCCACTCATCGCCATAATCATACTTTAGACCTAATATTGTCACATGGAATAAATATTGATATCGTTGAAATTCTGCAGCAGAGCGATGACATCTCAGATCATTACTTAGTATCATGTATACTTAATTTAGCTAAGGTTGCAAAGCCGCCCCCTCGCTTTAAAAATGGCAGGACAATCACTGCCGCTACTAAAGATTGCTTTTTAAATAATCTTCCTCATCAGTATCATCTGCTCAGCATCCCAGATAGTATTGAAGAACTCGATGTTGCAACAGAAACTATTGACTCTCTCTTTTCCACTACTTTAGACACAGTTGCTCCTCTGCGCTTAAAGAGGATTAAAGAAAATAGTCCAACGCCGTGGTACAACGAGCACACCCGGGCCCTTAAAACAGCAGCCAGAAAAATGGAGCGCAGCTGGAAGAAAACAAAATTAGAGGTATTTCGTAATTCGTGGAAAGAGCACATGATCACATACAGAAAGGCTGTAAAAACGGCTAGATCTGCTTATTTCTCAACTCTCTTGGAAGAAAACAAACACAACCCAAGGTATTTATTCGATACAGTGGCTAAATTAACCAAAAATAAAGCTTCAACTTCTGATGATTGTAAACAGCACAGCAGTAATGACTTTATGAACTTCTTCACATGTAAGATTGATAATATTAGGAAAACATTTTTAACCATGCAGCCGTCTACTACAGTATCACATCAGACAGAGCATTGTAGTGTCACTGAGGAAAAATTACACTCATTCACTGCTATAGGAGAAGAAGAATTGGCTAAACTCGTTAAATCATCAAAATCGACAACATGTATGCTCGACCCTATACCGACTAGGCTATTAAAAGAGATGCTACCAGAGGTCATAGATCCTCTTCTTAATATCATTAATTCATCTTTGTCATTAGGATATGTACCGAAAACTTTTAAGTTGGCTATTATTAAACCACTTATTAAAAAACCGCAACTTGATCCTACAGATTTAGTCAATTATAGACCAATCTCAAATCTACCCTTTCTGTCAAAAATACTTGAAAAGGCAGTGTCTTCACAATTATGTTCCTTTTTAGAAAGAAATGGTATCTGTGAGGATTTCCAGTCAGGATTTAGACCGTATCATAGCACTGAGACTGCTCTCGTCAGAGTTACAAATGATTTGCTCTTATCATCCGATCGTGGCTGTATCTCTCTATTAGTGTTACTCGATCTTAGCGCTGCATTTGATACTATCGACCACAACATTCTTTTGAATAGACTCGAAAATTATGTAGGTATTAGTGGAATTGCATTATCATGGTTTAAATCATACCTATGCGACCGTTATCAGTTTGTAGTAGTAAATGAAGATATGTCACACCGATCGCAAGTTCAGTATGGAGTACCACAAGGCTCAGTGCTAGGACCGCTACTCTTCACCCTGTACATGCTACCACTGGGAGATATCATTAGGAAGCATGGCGTTAGTTTTCATTGTTATGCTGACGATACTCAGCTCTATATTTCTTCACGCCCTGAAGAAACTTACCAATTCACAAGATTAACGGAATGCATAGCTGATATAAAACATTGGATGACTGGTAATTTCCTGCAACTCAATTCAGAAAAAACTGAATTTTTAATTATTGGACAAAAAAGCTCCACAAGTAGTAACCTAGAATACTGTCTAACACTTGATGGCTGTTCTGTCAAGTCCTCGTCGTCAGTGAGGAACCTGGGTGTGCTCTTTGATACCAATCTTTCGTTTGAAAGCCACGTTTCTAGCATCTGTAAAACTGCTTTCTACCATCTTAAAAATATATCTAAATTACGGCACATGCTCTCAATGCAAAATGCTGAACAGTTAGTTCATGCGTTCATGACCTCAAGGTTAGATTATTGTAATGCTCTACTGGGTGGTTGCCCTGCTCGCTTAATAAATAAACTCCAGCTGGTCCAAAACGCAGCAGCTCGAGTTCTTACTAGAACCAGGAAGTATGACCATATTAGCCCAGTTCTGTCAACACTGCACTGGCTGCCTATTAAACATCGCATAAATTTTAAAATCTTACTTACTACTTACAAAGCACTAAATGGTTTAGCTCCCCAATACTTGAGCGAGCTCTTAACATATTATACTCCATCACGTCTACTGCGGTCTCAAAATTCTGGCCAGTTGATCATACCGAGAATATCCAAATCAACTGCAGGCGGTCGATCGTTTTCCTATTTAGCACCTAAACTCTGGAACAGTCTTCCTAACATTGTTCGGGAAGCAGACACACTCTGTCAGTTTAAATCTAGACTAAAAACACATCTCTTTACTGTGGCATACACATAAAACACTTTTTCAATGAAATGATTGTTAGGCTGCATTAACTAGGTCAGCCGGAACCGGGAACACTTCCCATAACACCTGATGTACTCGTTACATCATCAGAAGAATGGCATCTACGCTAATGATAGTCTCTCTGTTTTATCCCGAGGTTTACTGCAGTCAGCCGGATCCGGGCCGTATCCAGTTCAGATGGTGGACCTGCGCCCAGAGAAGACCAACACAGGACCCCGAAGTGTCTGGGAGACCGTGATTAGACTCCCCCTGCAACTGCCTCATCGACACGGCATCTCAATAAACCCGTCTCCGGCGTGTTGACTCAGATTGTTCGAATATTACAATTAAATAATACTTAAATCGATATGTCATCCTCAATAAACCCGTCTCCAGCGTGTTGCCTCCGATCATTCGAATATTGCACTTTAATAATTATTTAATCAACATCATCCTCAATAAACCCGTCTCCAGCATGTTGCCCCCGGTCCCTCGAATATTCTGATCTATTATGACCTCCGAGCTGTAAAACTGCCAGAATAATAATAATAATACGCTGTTTGTTAATTGGCCAGAGGAGAACTGGCACCCCGACTGAGCCTGGTTTCTCCCAAGGTTTATTTTTCTCCATTAGGTCACCTAATGGGGTTTTGGTTTCCTTGCCACTGTTGCCTCTGGCTTGGCGTGCTCAGTTGGGGACACTACATTTTTCAACTAAACATCGAAATACATCTAAATAATAAAATAAATTAACCATTTAAACTAAATTACTGATCAAATTATTGATCTAAAGCCCACACTGTCACTGTATGATACTTGAAATTTTTCCAGAATGGCTATACAGCTGAATAAAATTATGCTGCATTATTTTCCTGTTTAACACTGTAAAGCTGCTTTGAAACAATCTACATTGTTAAAAGCGCTATATAAATAAAGTTGACTTGACTTGACTTGACTTAAGTCAATGCAAAGACGCGAATAGACATATTCTGCGGTGCGATTCGCGCGAATGAGGCGGAGCGAATGACGCGATTCACACAAATGACACGGTGCAAATTGAGCGTTTGACGCGTGTTCGCCCGAGTTGAAAAATCTGAACTTTGGCGGATATTCGTGCCACGTTAACCAATCAGGAGCTTGCTCTAGTAGTGACAACAATGAGGAGAAAATCTGGTTTATATTAATCATATATTAATATCTGGTTCAGACAATATGATTGTCACTGTGATAACATTAAATGACATGAAACACAACACAGTCTCTTTTTGTTAAATGCAAGTTTATGTTTGATCAATAATACAAAAGTATAAGTAAAAGGTATAAGAAGCTACACATTACATAAAGCAAACAATTCAGTCAGACATTCAAAGTCAGTGCTAGTCGGCAACAACTGTAATGTAAAGTTATAGCCTAAAAATAAACAAGTTATGTAACTTCTCTTTGCCCTCAGCCTAAACGATTTGCCAGGGAACAAATTATAGATCCATGAGAGCAAAGATCGGCCGTTAGATCAACACAAGACAAATTATAGCTGGAGACGCCACAGAGACATCAGAGCCAGCGGCAGAAGGACTGGCTGAGGAAAGGCTGATCTCACTGGAGCTCACACACACACACACACACACACACACACACACACCAGATCACATGATCAACTCCACACACACCAGATCACATGTTCAACTCCACACACACCAGATCACATGATCAACTCCACACACACCAGATCACATGATCAACTCCACACACACCAGATCACATGTTCAACTCCACACACACCAGATCACATGTTCAACTCCACACACACCAGATCACATGATCAACTCCACACACACCAGATCACATGTTCAACTCCACACACACCAGATCACATGTTCAGCTCCACACACACCAGATCACATGTTCAACTTCACACACACCAGATCACATGTTCAACTCCACACACACCAGATCACATGTTCAACTCAACACACACCAGATCACATGTTCAACTCCACACACACCAGATCACATGTTCAGCTCCACACACACCAGATCACATGTTCAGCTCCACACACACCAGATCACATGTTCAACTCCACACACACCAGATCACATGTTCAACTCAACACACACCAGATCACATGTTCAACTCCACACACACCAGATCACATGTTCAACTTCACACACACCAGATCACATGTTCAGCTCAACACACACCAGATCACATATTCAACTCCACACACACCAGATCACATGTTCAACTCAACACACACCAGATCACATGTTCAACTCCACACACACCAGATCACATGTTCAACTCCACACACACCAGATCACATGTTCAACTCCACACACACCAGATCACATGATCAACTCCACACACACCAGATCACATGTTCAACTCCACACACACCAGATCACATGTTCAGCTCCACACACACCAGATCACATGTTCAGCTCCACACACACCAGATCACATGTTCAACTTCACACACACCAGATCACATGTTCAACTCCACACACACCAGATCACATGTTCAACTCCACACACACCAGATCACATGTTCAACTCCACACACACCAGATCACATGTTCAACTCAACACACACCAGATCACATGTTCAACTCCACACACACCAGATCACATGTTCAACTCCACACACACCAGATCACATGTTCAACTTCACACACACCATATCACATGTTCAACTCCACACACACCAGATCACATGTTCAACTCCACACACACCAGATCACATGTTCAACTCCACACACACCAGATCACATGTTCAACTTCACACACACCAGATCACATGTTCAACTTCACACACACCAGATCACATGTTCAACTTCACACACACCAGATCACATGTTCAACTCCACACACACCAGATCACATGTTCAACTCCACACACACCAGATCGCATGTTCAACTCCACACACACCAGATCACATGTTCAACTCCACAAACACCAGATCACATGTTCAACTCCACACACACCAGATCACATGTTCAACTCCACACACACCAGATCACATGTTCAACTCCACACACACACCAGATCACATGTTCAACTCCACACACACCAGATCACATGTTCAACTCCACACACACCAGATCACATGCTCAACTCCACACACCAGATCACGTGTTCAACTCCACACACACACGCCAGATCACATGATCAACTCCACACACACCAGATCACATGTTCAACTCCACACACACCAGATCACATGTTCAGCTCCACACACACCAGATCACATGTTCAACTCCACACACACCAGATCACATGTTCAACTCCACACACACCAGATCGCATGTTCAACTCCACACACACCAGATCACATGATCAACTCCACACACACACCAGATCACATGTTCAACTCCACACACACCAGATCACATGTTCAACTCCACACACACACCAGATCACATGTTCAACTCCACACACACCAGATCACATGTTCAACTCCACACACACACCAGATCACATGTTCAACTCCACACACACCAGATCACATGTTCAACTCCACACACACCAGATCACATGTTCAACTCCACACACACCAGATCACATGTTCAACTCCACACACCAGATCACATGTTCAACTCCACACACACCGGATCACATGTTCAACTCCACACACACCAGATCACATGTTCAACTCCACACACACCAGATCACATGATCAACTCCACACACACACCAGATCACATGTTCAACTACACACACACCAGATCACAGGTTCAACTCCACACACACCAGATCACATGTTCAACTCCACACACACCAGATCACATGTTCAACTCCAGACACACCAGATCACATGTTCAACTCCACACACACCAGATCACATGTTCAACTCCACACACACCAGATCACATGTTCAACTCCACACACACCAGATCACATGTTCAACTCCACACACACCAGATCACATGATCAACTCCACACACACACCAGATCACATGTTCAACTCCACACACACCAGATCACATGTTCAACTCCACACACACACCAGATCGCATGCTCAACTCCACACACACCAGATCACATGTTCAACTCCACACACACCAGATCACATGTTCAACTCCACACACACCAGATCACATGATCAACTCCACACACACACCAGATCACATGTTCAACTCCACACACACCAGATCACATGTTCAACTCCACACACACCAGATCACATGTTCAACTCCACACACACCAGATCACATGTTCAACTCCACACACACCAGATCACATGTTCAACTCCACACACACCAGATCACATGATCAACTCCACACACACCAGATCACATGTTCAACTCCACACACACCAGATCACATGTTCAGCTCCACACACACCAGATCACATGTTCAGCTCCACACACACCAGATCACATGTTCAACTCCACACACACACACCAGATCACATGTTCAGCTCCACACACACCAGATCACATGTTCAACTCCACACACACCAGATCACATGATCAACTCCACACACACCAGATCACATGTTCGGCTCCACACACACCAGATCACATGTTCAGCTCCACACACACCAGATCACATATTCAACTCCACACACACCAGATCACATGATCAACTCCACACACACCAGATCACATGTTCAACTCCACACACACCAGATCACATGTTCAACTTCACACACACCAGATCACATGATCAGCTCCACACACACCAGATCACATGTTCGGCTCCACACACACCAGATCACATGTTCAGCTCCACACACACCAGATCACATGTTCAGCTCCACACACACCAGATCACATGTTCAACTCCACACACACCAGATCACATGTTCAACTCCACACACACCAGATCACGTTCAACTCCACACACCCACCAGATCACATGATCAACTCCACACACACCAGATCACATGTTCAACTCCACACACACCAGATCACGTTCAACTCCACACACCCACCAGATCACATGTTCGGCTCCACACACACCAGATCACATGATCAACTCCACACACACCAGATCACATGTTCAACTCCACACACACCAGATCACATGTTCAACTCCACACACACCAGATCACATGTTCAACTCCACACACACCAGATCACATGTTCGGCTCCACACACACACCAGATCACATGTTCAACTCCACACACACCAGATCACATGTTTGGCTCCACACACACACCAGATCACATAAGGCTTGTTCGACTTCACCCAGCGATGCGCAGACCGATCGGCGGCTGACTTAAAGCAGTGCATGCCGGTTAGAAATTTTGTCCGACTTGAGGCAGCGCCGACGCCACGTGACAGTGACGTATGTCAACAAAGTTCCGCGAGAGCGATTCGAGAGCAGCCGGCGATTACAGCCGGTGCAGTTTCTCGAGAGCGACTGCATGAGGCTGCACGGGCTCTGATGACGACACAGCTGTTCCACGATTGGCCAGATTCACCGCATGACAGCGATCACGTGTGTTTCGTGTTTATTCTAAAACCTTCAGCTCCACTAATGCGCACAAATCTGTTTTTTATAACAGTAAAACCTCCTTTCATGTAGTCGCGATGTTATATTGTCATGTTTATCAAAATATAACTGATTAAAAACATAGACCCCACTTCATTGATAGTGTAGGCTTACATGTTGAACTTTATTCTTGTAAAAACACACGCTGTATTAAGCAGTGCATAAAGTATTACATGACAATAATGTCTCTGAAACATCTGTGTATTGCCAAATATTGCATTTATTTCACTTCAGCTGATAAAGTGTGCAAACACAGCGCGAGCGTCACCGCGGGAAGCAGAAAGTGTCCGACTTCACGTCTGTGTTTGCAGCTCCTCCCCGCCTGCACGCGGCTACTCTCGCCGATCAGTTGCATCCAGCCGCAGCCGATGTCGAACACACCTATTATCAACTCCACACACACCAGATCACATGATCAACTCCACACACACCAGATCACATGTTCAGCTCCACACACACCAGATCACATGTTCAACTCCACACACACCAGATCACATGTTCAACTCCACACTCACCAGATCACATGTTCAACTCCACACACACCAGATCACATGTTCAACTCCACACACACCAGATCACATGTTCGGCTCCACACACACACCAGATCACATATTCGGCTCCACACACACCAGATCACATGTTCAACTCCACACACACCAGATCACATGTTCAACTCCACACTCACCAGATCACATGTTCAACTCCACACTCACCAGATCACATGTTCAACTTCACACACACCAGATCACATGTTCAACTCCACACACACCAGATCACATGTTCGGCTCCACACACACCAGATCACATGTTCGGCTCCACACACACCAGATCACATGTTCGGCTCCAAACACAACAGATCACATGTTCAGCTCCACACACACCAGATCACATGTTCAGCTCCACACACACCAGATCACATGTTCAACTCCACACACACCAGATCAAATGTTCAACTCCACACACACCAGATCACATGTTCAGCTCCACACACACCAGATCACATGCTCAACTCCACACACACCAGATCGCATGTTCAACTCCACACACACCAGATCACATGTTCAGCTCCACACACACACACACACACACCAGATCACATGTTCGGCTCCACACACACCAGATCACATGATCAACTCCACACACACCAGATCAAATGTTCAGAGAGGAGCTCTCTTTAGAAACCACAGATATGAGCTTTAAAGCTACACTGTGTAACTTTTTTAGTCTATTCTTAGCTAAAAACACTTAGTTCTTTCAAAAATATATGTGCTCATTAATGTATATTTACTTCTTTCAAGTAATAAAGTATTCTCGTAAGTTTATAATATGCCATTGAAAATACATAAGGTAATGGGATCTAACGGTGGTCGCCATGTTGCCCCTCCATCTTGAAAGTACATTAGCCAAAGAGGGACATACCCGTAAATTCAAGCTTCGCCTTTCGCGTTTTAACCGGTTTTAACACTGTGCGCGTCAACTTGTTCAGACTTGTCTGGTGCATGTGCAGAGAGTTTTCATCTCAGCAGCTCCAGTAACAGAGTTATACGGAGTTTTCCTGGCTTGTTTATTCCTCAAAAGTCTGTTTTTCCTTGTGTGGTATTTCTGTGCGTTAATAACTCCGTAAGTAATAATAGTTATAGTCATTGTGGATGTGTTTCAGAGTGTGTCATCGCGTAATTCAGTTGATGTCACCTCAGAAGTATTTTTGTGTCAACATACAATAGCGTAATGCTCACCTATTTGAATAATCATTCAGTTATTTTGTTATCAACAATGTTTATTCGTTTATAGAAAATATTTGCTTGTAATGTATGTTGATGGAAATATGTATCAGGTCTGATCGGCATATTAACACTTGTTATACAGAGCTAAACCTGCGCACACACTTTTGTAACCCGACACCGCTTGTTAGCAGCAGCAGCGGCAGCTCCGCTCCTTTTAATGCAGCTGCATTTAGCGCCTATATATGGTACAATAAGCTCTGGTTTACGGTTACATTATACAAATGTAACTTATAAGTATAGTTATACAGTTCTTAACTGTGTATCTTCTGTCATGTCATTATCATGTATATTTACCATCCTTATTTGTTCTCTCACAGAAACCACATTTATGTACATATCCACGCAAACCTGTTTATGCCCTGCAATTGGATGACTGAATAAACATTACTATCATCAAAGTTCACTCTGGATTAGCTGCAGTTCTTTCTAGCCGAATAATTAGGCCAGTTGAGCTCCAACCATCCCACTGCGTACAGAATATCCCACAGGCACCGTGTCGAATGTGGACGAGGTCGAACTGGAAGCCATATTAATCTTGGACTAAATCGGCCACCGTAGGAGTTAAAACGAAATCGGAATTGAGAGGAACAGAAACTAAAGTTCACTGGATGGTCATATACCTTTTCACCAATAGATGGGGGAAAATATCACACAGTGTAGCTTTAAACAACTACATTATCGCCTGAAAAACTCTTAAAACTACGTTTTGTCACACATTAACAGTAGATTTTAACAAAAAGACGTGTAAACACAGCCCATGTCAGCCATTTCTCAACAAGACGAGCCGCTGGCAGAAGCCCCGCCCATGAGGCGAACTCACGTCTGTTGTTAAGTGAATGTCACGCGCGAATGAAGCGAGTAAACTCAAAATGTTCAAGCGTCCAACTTCGCGTGAATTATTCGCGTCATTCGCGTCTGGTGTGAACGCTACATTACAGTACGTGCATACGACTGAATAAGACCGGTATGAGAACTTACTGACTGGCGGAAAGCGAGCTGGTAAATATTCCGTGCGAACATGGAGCTGGCGGAGAGGATGGAGGAGTCGGCCGATGACATGACGGCGGCGGAGACGGCTCCCAGACCGAAGAAAGAGACGGAAGACGGGCAGAGGTGCTGGAGCACGATGGGCAGGATCATGTCCGACTCGTCCTTCTCCACCGGAGGAACCGGCCCGTACGACGTCTGGTTCCAGTCTGAGGCCGCACACACACACACACACACACACACACACACACACACACACACGCGCACACACACACACACACACACACACACACACACACACACACACACACACACACACACACACACACACACACACACACACACACACACTTATAAGCTTTAATTATATACTACTGAATGCAATACAATCTATAATAGGAAATAAACATTTATCTGTAATGTAATAATGTTTGTGATGTGTTTTGTGTATCAGTAAACATCTGCTGATTAACTGAGGCTCTGCGATCAACAACATTAATGAAGTCCCTGTAGATTGAGGGAACATCTGGAATCAGACGCGCGTCAATCCCCTGATCTCAGAGCTTCTCTCTCTCCTCTACCTGTGGAGGCTCCGATGGCTCCGATCAGGACGGAAGGGACGGCCATGACGAGACAGCCGAAAGCAGCCAGGAACGACAGGACTTGAGCATAGCTAGCCGAGGAGGCTGAGAGAACCCGCTGGAAATACACCTGCCACGGGATCCCGCCCAGCATCTGCACACACACACACACACACACACTGAAACAGCAGCAGGATGGGGTCCTCAATCAGCGGGGAACAGTTCTGGAAACGTATTATCCAAGAACAAGAATGACAAAACACAAGAAGATGCAAGTGATTGTGTAGCAAATCCTACAGTAAAACACAGCTCTTTCTAAAGATATCACTGAGAGCCATATCTGAGCGCAGACTTACGAGCAGGAAGAAGTTATCGGCCCATATCCAGCCGTCGGACGGGTCGATCTCGCCCAGCCACGGAGGCTGAAACACTGCGGAGACGGCGGTCACTCCGATGTCGGACACAGCCGGATTGGACAGAGCGAACGGCACACTGATCCACTGGAGAAACACACACACACACACACAGTGTATGATTATCTCAATCATCATCTCTCTGACAACACTGACAAAACCCATCAATACTGTGACAGATTACAGATGGAGCGGCATGCCATGAAAGCAGGATCCAGACTAAAACACAGAGAACCTGACATACTTGTGACAGTTTGTGTTTGGAGCGAGCGAGTGTTTGGTTATTAGCGGTCATCAATGTCATGCTGCTATTAGTCGCTGGCCGATATGAATTTTGAAATGAAGACCCTTCTAAAAGAAATGCAGCCTAATATAATTTGACTGCATATAGAGTGAAGGTGCAGCAGAAATTCAGAATAAAAACTGTTGATAGCCACAGAAAATTAAAATATTAAGGAATCATCTTGAGCAAATCTCTGTATGGCTTTTATCAAGGTTCTATAATAATCCCAATAAGCCATCAACACATTCAACCTCATATTGGACCGCATTAACCGAATTCACTGTGTGTTTAGTGAAACTACTATGATGTTCTTAAAGGGGTCAAGAACCGAGAATTCACATTTTCCTTTATCTTTTGAGGTTATATAATAAAAAAATATCCTGTAAGTTTCAAAACTTAGAACTTATTGTTATTCCAAAAATAGCTTTCATAGGAATGATCAAATCTGAAAAATGTGGAATTTTGACATCATAGTGCTGCGAAAGACCAACGCCTATGAGACATGAGAGTGAGAAAACATTGACACAGGGTCAATAACATGACCTTCCAAAGAATCCTAATGCTAGGAGAGAGTTTTATCTTCATCAGTGTGAATGTCTCAGTTTCACATAATTTCTCTTAGATTAAAATAATCTATTATTTAAACTGTGATTAATTTATACAAACCCGATTCCAAAAAAGTTGGGACACTGTACAAATTGTGAATAAAAAAGAATGCAATAAGTTACATATCTCATAAACTTATATTTTACTCAATCAATCAATCAATCAATCAATCAATCAATCAATCAATCAATCAATCAATCAATCAATCAATCAATCAAACTTTATTTATAAAGCACTTTAAAACAACCGAAGTGGACCAAAGTGCTGTACAGCAAAAAATCCATAATCTCACAATACATAAAATACAACTAAAACAGATTTAAGACAACGTGCGATACCATAGAAACAATAAAACAAAATGTCAACATCAGGTGTCAAAGGCCAAGGAGTAAAAGTGGGGTTTTAGACACAGTTTAAAAATAGACAGTGAAGAGGCCTGTCTAATGGGCAGTGGCAGATCATTCCACAGTTTAGGAGCTGCCACAGCAAAGGCACGGTCCCCTCTGAGCTTACGCTTTGTTTTGGGCACATTCAGGAGCAGTTGATCAGCTGACCTGAGAGAACGGGTGGGTGTATAAGGGTGTAGCAGCTCAGAGATGTAGGGTGGGGCAAGACCATTCAGGGATTTAAAAACAAATAAAATTATTTTGAAATAAATCCTAAAATGTACGGGCAGCCAGTGGAGTGCGGCTAAAATGAGTGAAATGTGCTCGTGTTTGCGTGTTCCAGTTAAAAGACGTTTTGTACCAACTGGAGATGGGCGACAGAAGTCCCACTAACCCCCACATACAGTGCATTGCAGTAATCTAGCCGAGCGGTAACAAAGGCGTGGATCACGGTCTCAAAGTGTTGCCTCGGAAGAAAAGGCTTTATTTTGGCCAGCTGCCTCAATTGAAAAAAGCTTGATTTAACGACTGCCCTGATCTGACTGTCGAGCTTAAGGTCAGAATCAATTTTAACCCCTAGGTTTGTGATGGTTGGCTTGATGTGTTTGGTCAATGCACCCAATTCAACAGAAGGAGTCCCAGTGGTACCACCGAAAACCATCCCCTCTGTCTTATTTGCATTAAAACTTAAAAAATTAAGAGACATCCAGGCCTTTATGTCATCAAGACACTCGAGTAGCGTTCTGAGAGTGTCATTCTTTTTAAGAGGGACTTAAATCTGGGTATCATCCTCGTAACAGTGGAATGATATGCCATGCTTCCTAATTATAGAGCCAAGTGGGAGCAGATAAAGAGAGAAGAGAAGAGGGCCTAAAACTGAACCCTGTGGGACCCCACAAGAGAGAGTAGCAGAGGAGGACTCAGAGTCACCACAGCTGACACAGAAAGTCCGACCTTCCAAGTAGGACCTGAACCATTTGAGCGCTATGCCCTTGATGCCCACCCACTGTACAAACGAGAGATCAGGATTTCATTGTCCACTGTGTCAAACGCTGCAGTTAAATCAAGAAGCACAAGAATAACACAATCACCAGAGTCAGTAGCTAAAAAAACAGAGTGGATTCTGTGCCGTGCAAAGTTTTAAATCCGGACTGGAAAACCTTGAGAATATTGTGGTCTTTCAAAAAGGCCATTAATTGACTGTAAACTATCTTTTCAAGAATTTTTTAAATAAACGGTAGTTTGGAAACGGTAGTATTAGAGTTTTTTGATCAGAGGTTGCACTACTGCGTGTTTAAAATTTCAGGGACCACACCTGAGGACAGACTACTATTAACAACTGCAAGAACAGATGGCCCTACAGTGGGAAAAAACCTCCTTAAAAAGTCTAGGAGGCACAGAATCATGTGGTGAGCCTGAGGGCTTCAAATGACCGACAGTCTCCTGTAACACAGACAGAGTCACAGGCTCAAACTTGTAAAAGACAGCAGAGCAGAGGACAGAGAGGGGTAATAAGCAGAAGGCGAGATTAGTGCCCTAGTAAAAGTGACCTTATCAATAAAAAAGTGAAGAAAGTTTTCACAGACAGCAGAGTGTCACATGGTGTTTTGGTGTTGGTTCATGTTCATTGTTCTTGGTTATGTTTTAGTTTATCACGTTATGTTTGAGTGTGTCATGTTCACTGTCTTGGTTCCTGGTTTTGTCATGTTTCAGTGTCATGTGACTCCCATGCCCTCATGTGATCTTGTGTCCTGTCATTGGTTCATTGTTTAATCACTGTTCACAGGTGTCACTTGTCTTGTCATTTAGTCAGTGTATTTAAGCCCTCATGTTTGCCGTGTGTCCTTGTCTGTTATGAATGTTGTAACCCACTGTCGGTGAGTTTAGTTCTAGTTAATGCCAAGTCCTTGTTTTGGAAATTGTTTTGTTTATTTTGGAATAAAGTACTGCACATGGGTCCTTCAACTTGCCTCCAGTGGATACCTTTGAAACTTTATTTATAAAGCACTTTAAAACAACCGAAGTGGACCAAAGTGCTGTACAGCAAAAAATCCATAATCTCACAATACATAAAATACAACTAAAACAGATTTAAGACAACGTGCGATACCATAGAAACAATAAAACAAAATGTCAACATCAGGTGTCAAAGGCCAAGGAGTAAAAGTGGGGTTTTAGACACAGTTTAAAAATAGACAGCGAAGAGGCCTGTCTAATGGGCAGTGGCAGATCATTCCACAGTTTAGGAGCTGCCACAGCAAAAGCACGGTCCCCTCTGAGCTTACGCTTTGTTTTGGGCACATTCAGGAGCAGTTGATCAGCTGACCTGAGAGAACGGGTGGGTGTATGAGGGTGTAGCAGCTCAGAGATGTAGGGTGGGGCAAGACCATTCAGGGATTTAAAAACAAATAAAATAATTTTGAAATAAATCCTAAAATGTACGGGCAGCCAGTGGAGTGCGGCTAAAATGAGTGAAATGTGCTCGTGTTTGCGTGTTCCAGTTAAAAGACGTTTTGTACCAACTGGAGATGGGCGACAGAAGTCCCACTAACCCCCACATACAGTGCATTGCAGTAATCTAGCCGAGCGGTAACAAAGGCGTGGATCACGGTCTCAAAGTGTTGCCTCGGAAGAAAAGGCTCAGCCCACGTCCAGGCTCCAGCCCACGGCCCCGTCCAGGCTCCAGCCCACGAGCCCGCTGTCCCGCCCAAGAAAATTTTGGGGGGGGGCAAGGGGTACATGGAGGCCATGAAGGCCACTCCTTTGTGGGCCCCTGAACCGCCATTACCGCCATGGCCGGATGAACTGCCGTTACCGCCATGGCCTGTCGAACTGCCGTTGCCGCCATGGCCATCCACGGTGCCACAGGGTCCAGGTCCGCCCACGCCACAGGGTCCAGGTCCGCCCACGCCACAGGGTCCAGGTCCTCCCACGCCACAGGGTCCAGGTCCTCCCACGCCACAGGGTCCAGGTCCGCCCACGCCACAGGGTCCAGGTCCTCCCACGCCACAGGGTCCAGGTCCTCCCACGCCACAGGATCCAGGTCCTCCCACGCCACAGGGTCCAGGTCCTCCCACGCCACAGGGTCCAGGTCCTCCCACGCCACAGGGTCCAGGTCCTCCCACGCCACAGGGTCCAGGTCCGCCCACGCCACAGGGTCCAGGTCCGCCCACGCCACAGGGTCCAGGTCCTCCCACGCCACAGGGTCCAGGTCCGCCCACGCCACAGGGTCCAGGTCCTCCCACGCCACAGGGTCCAGGTCCGCCCACGCCACAGGGTCCAGGTCCGCCCACGCCACAGGGTCCAGGTCCTCCCACGCCACAGGGTCCAGGTCCTCCCACGCCACAGGGTCCAGGTCCTCCTACGCCACAGGGTCCAGGTCCGCCCACGCCACAGGGTCCAGGTCCGCCCACGCCACAGGGTCCAGGTCCTCCCACGCCACAGGGTCCAGGTCCTCCCACGCCACAGGGTCCAGGTCCGCCCACGCCACAGGGTCCAGGTCCGCCCACGCCACAGGGTCCAGGTCCGCCCACGCCACAGGGTCCAGGTCCGCCCACGCCACAGGGTCCAGGTCCGCCCACGCCACAGGGTCCAGGTCCTCCCACGCCACAGGGTCCAGGTCCTCCCACGCCACAGGGTCCAGGTCCGCCCACGCCACAGGGTCCAGGTCCTCCCACGCCACAGGGTCCAGGTCCTCCCACGCCACAGGATCCAGGTCCTCCCACGCCACAGGGTCCAGGTCCTCCCACGCCACAGGGTCCAGGTCCGCCCACGCCACAGGGTCCAGGTCCGCCCACGCCACAGGGTCCAGGTCCGCCCACGCCACAGGGTCCAGGTCCGCCCACGCCACAGGGTCCAGGTCCGCCCACGCCACAGGGTCCAGGTCCGCCCACGCCACAGGGTCCAGGTCCGCCCACACTCCCAGGCCCGTCCAGGTCATGTCTGGGTCCGGTGCCCCTGCACGGGCCTGGCCCACCATCCCTCCCCAAGACCGCCCCCCCAAGACTTTTTGTTAAGACTCTTTGTTAGGTTATTGATGTGTTGGTGTTGTTTGGGCGTCAGGGGCCGCCCATAGAGGGGGGGATCTGTCACATGGTGTTTTGGTGTTGGTTCATGTTCATTGTTCTTGGTTATGTTTTAGTTTATCACGTTATGTTTGAGTGTGTCATGTTCACTGTCTTGGTTCCTGGTTTTGTCATGTTTCAGTGTCATGTGACTCCCATGCCCTCATGTGATCTTGTGTCCTGTCATTGGTTCATTGTTTAATCACTGTTCACAGGTGTCACTTGTCTTGTCATTTAGTCAGTGTATTTAAGCCCTCATGTTTGCCGTGTGTCCTTGTCTGTTATGAATGTTGTAACCCACTGTCGGTGAGTTTAGTTCTAGTTAATGCCAAGTCCTTGTTTTGGAAATTGTTTTGTTTATTTTGGAATAAAGTACTGCACATGGGTCCTTCAACTTTCCTCCAGTGGAATCTCCGTGACACAGAGGAGGTATCGATACAGAAGGTTTGCAGGGGAGTCAATAGTTTTAAACAAGACATGAGGCTTGTTACAGTTTGACAGAACAATATCAGATATATGTTTTCTTTTAGCATCTTTCACAGTTGCCTGATAATGACGCCAGCAGTCTCTTAGCATTTGAAATGATACATGCAGTTTGTCCTTCTTCCATTTGCGCTCAGCTCTACGGCACTCGCGTCTGACAGCACGAGCCGTGTCATTCAGCCAGGGCTCAGATTTAGTTTTAGGCAGCCTGTTTTTCAAAGGAGCCACCGTGTCTATAACAGTTTGGCAGGTGGAGTGCAACCATGAGCTAAGCTCATCTGAATCACTGCCTATAGACTCCGTTATGGCACAGTTCTGACTGAAGACGGACGATAGAATAATCACAATAGAGTATAGATAACATATCAAATGTTGAAAGTGAGACATTTTGAAATATCATGCCAAATATTGGCTCATTTTGGATTTCATGAGAGCTACACATTCCAAAAAAGTTGGGACCGGTAGCAATAAGAGGCCGGAAAAGTTAAATGTACATATAAGGAAGAGCTGAAGGACCAATTTGCAACTTATTAGGTCAATTGGCAACATGATTGGGTATAAAAAGAGCCTCTCAGAGTGGCAGTGTCTCTCAGAAGTCAAGATGGCCAGAGGATCACCAATTCCCCCAATGCTGCAGTGAAAAATAGTGGAGCAATATCAGAAAGGAGTTTCTCAGAGAAAAATTGCAAAGAGTTTGAAGTTATCATCTACAGTGCATAATATCATCCAAAGATTCAGAGAATCTGGAACAATCTCTGTGCGTAAGGGTCAAGGCCGGAAAACCATACTGGATACCCGTGATCTCCGGGCCCTTAGACGGCACTGCATCACATACAGGAGCTACTGTAATGGAAATCACATCATGGGCTCAGGAATACTTCCAGAAAACATTGTCAGGGAACACAATCCACCGTGCCATTCGCCGTTGCCAGCTAAAACGCTATAGGTCAAAAAAGAAGCCATATCTAAACATGATCCAGAAGCGCAGGCGTTTTCTCTGGGCCAAGCTCATTTAAAATGGACTGTGGCAAAGTGGAAAACTGTTCTGTGGTCAGATGAATCAAAATTTGAAGTTCTTTTTGGAAAACTGGGACGCCATGTCATCCGCGGAATAAAGAGGACAAGGACAACCCAAGTTGTTATCAGCCTATCGGTTCAGAAGCCTGCATCTCTGATGGTATAAGGGTTGCATGAGTGTGTTGTGGCAATGGGCAGCTTACACATCTGGAAAGGCACCATCAATGCTGAAAGGTCTATCCAACTTCTAGAACATATGCTCCCATCCAGACATCGTCTCTTTCAGGGAAGACCTTGCATTTTCCAACATGACAATGCCAGACCACATACTGCATCAATTACAACATCATGGCTGTGTAGAAGAAGGATCCGGGCACTGAAATGGCCAGACTGCAGTCCAGATCTTTCACCCATAGAAAACATTTGGCACATGATAAAGAGGAAGATGCGACAAAGAAGACCTAAGACAGTTGAGCAACTCGAAGCCTGTATTAGACAAGAATGGGGCAACATTCCTATTCCTAAACCTTGAGCAACTTGTCTCCTCAGTCCCCAGACGTTTGCAGACTGTATAAAAAGAAGAGCGGATGCCACACAGTGGGAAACATGGCCTTGGCCCAACTTTTTTGAGATGTGCTGATGCCATGAAATTTAAAATCAACTTATAAATAAAATCTTTTCATGTTATTCATTCTGTCGGAAACTCACCAAACCCAGGAAGATGCAGAAGAGCTGGACGACATCAGTGTACGCCACAGAGTACAGGCCCCCGACCAGCGTGTAGAAGATTGCGATCAGGGCCGAGATCACTACCGACATGTTGATGTTGATGTCCACGATCACGCTGAGCGTCGCCCCTGAGCACAGGACAGGACAGAGGGTTTGATACAGAGAGGACTGAGGGAGCTTCACATGTTCATATGTGCTCACCCAGGGCTGACAGGATGGCCGCGGACCAGAACATCTCTCCCAGTAGAGCAGGGATGAAGAGCAGGCCGCCCATCCTCTTCCCGTACAGCTGCTGGAACGGGTCCAGCATGGTCACGTATCCTCGGGAGCGCATGGGCTTGGCGAAGAACAGCCCGCCTGCAGCGAGAGGAGCTCACGGTCAAGAAAAACTTTAAACACATTAAAAATTACATTGCACAAAACTTAAACTTACGTAATATGTTCTTAAAAGTTGTTTTCCTTGGTTTTATTACTCTGTATTTTGTGGTCTCTTACATTTTCAGCTCATATTTTACTCTTTTGTTCGGTTGTGCTGTTTTCCTCTTCGCTCTTCTTTCCATGTTCTGGGCTTGTTTTTCCAAATGTTGCAGTTGGAGTGTCATGTAAATTAGGGCGGGCTTAAGCGGCACCATTGGTCCACTAGTTCTAGACTGAAAGCTCCTCTTCTAGCCAATCAATGGAAGAGGGGAGATGACATCACTCCACTGTGACTCATGGCTATTTCCTACTGATGCTCACTAGACAATTTACAAACTGGGGTAAAATCTTTATTCTGTGCCTGCAACTCGAACGGTCAACAGTATATATACGTGTACCTGGCGATCCGTTATCATTAAATTCACCATCCTAACGACGAGCTGTCACAGCTGTGCTTTTCTGACGCTCCATCATGGTTATATTCAGCAGTCAGTCATCTTTAATGTGCCTACCCCTGGACCTGACACCGCGAGACGCAGCTGCCACTGTACCGGCGACCGGCCTCAACATCCCTCTCATGTGTGCCTGCCTCGGTTACTAACTACACTTACATGGACACCTTTAGATTCAATCTGAATGAATTCATTCCGATTGATGAATCCGAAGGTAGTGTTTACATGAACGCTAAATAAAGATGACCGAGTTGATGTGCGCGTTGTGGTTTATCACTAGGCAGAAGAGCAATAAACATGGGAGAGGGGATAGGGAGAAAACTCTAACTCAGGTATTTCTTCTTTCTCAAGTTGCTGCTTGTGACATCAAATTACATCCGAATGGCACGCAGAAGAGATGTAGAATTAGTGAAGGTGGTTCAGTCTACTCACATCCTCCACTAAGCCTCTATCTTCTTAAGCTTGGTTGGGTTAAGACTGGCCAATGCCTGGGCTGTAGAACATCCAGCACTCTATATCTGCTCACCTACCCTGCTTCTCCTCTTCTGTGGCCTCTTTTTTCTCTTTTATGTGGCTGTTAATTGTGCCCAGGATCCTGCCGTTGAGGCTCCCTGTCAGAGGGGAACCAGTGCTCATCTGTGTTGGAGCTATCCTTGGTCCTGAACATCACTGGATGACCCCGATCTTGTGTCTGATGGTGCTCTCCATGGTCCTGCAGGAGACGCTGCTTCCTCTGGCCGCCA